>JAHBCN010009657.1:0-34309 GCA_019359885.1 Listronotus oregonensis
GACAGTCGGAAAAAAAAAAAAAAATTTAAAAATTGTTATCCCAGTTTTTTTTTCCCCCTTCCCAAAAAAAAAAACAGTTTCTAGTTTAAACTAAATTAATTTTTTTCCCCTAGTTAAAGTGGTTGGGGGGTTTAAAATATTTATTCCCCCGGTTTGTTCATGGTCTAAAAAGATTGTAAATTTTAAAAATTTCCCCGCAAGAATATATGGAAATAAATTTTCCCCGGTTTAAAAAAACCCCCGTTATAGTTTAACAGTTCCCCCCTTTCCCCAAAAAAATGTCTCATTTTTTTTTTTTTTTAATAAAAAAAATCGTTTGGGGGGGATGGCATACCAGCAATCGTTTTAAAAAATGTCCCCCTGAGCTTTCACCCATCAGAACTGGAAAGCTGCACGTTGTAAACCCTTTTTCCAAAGGGGGATGCAAAACTTTTTCTTCAAACTATAGACCTATATCTCTTCTTTGTGTTGTTTGAAAGTAAGGAAAAAAATTTATTAATTCCCAAATCTTAAAGTTTTTAAAAAAAAACACAAAATTTTACATGACAGACAGTGGGGATTCCGCCAAAGGGGGAATTTTAAAAAATTTTGGGGGAACCCAAAACCGGGGGCCCTTCGAAAAAAAAATATCCAGAAAATAAAAAATAACTGTCAGATTGGGGCCTTGCCTTTTTGCGCAATAAAAAATTTCCCCATAAAAAAATTTAATGTTTTCCCATACACACTGATAAATCTGCGGGTTAGGCCACATTATTTTTTATGAGAGCCGGAATCCTTTTTTTGCATGGTTTTGGGGGCCCCGGTATGATATCCGCTTTTGTACCATCCACCAACCGTTGGCGTCGTCGTCTCATCAATCCCCTTTTTTCTTGGGGTGCCTATCCCCCTTATTTTTTTTGGTTGTTTTCCTTGTGTGATTATATTTTGTGGTTGCGGGTTTTTTTTGGTTTTTAAAAACATTTTTATTTTAGTGATTAGTGTTTATTTAATTGTGACTATAATTTTGTGTTTATTGTTTGTTACTTAATATCGAAAAAAAATGACTGGAGGTTGTATGGTTTTGTCTTGCAAATCCAAGGGTAACATACCCGGTTTTTTTTACTTTAGGTAAGTATTTTTTTTAAAAATTGGTGTTTTTATGAGACGTAACGTTAGGTAACCGAATAAATAATAATACCTATATCAATTATGAATAATAAAAAAAAAAAATATTAGGGGAAATAGCGGGGGAAAAGTAAGGCAATCTTAACTATCTTTTAGATGATTACCAAATGTTTGTGTGTTTCGGGATTATAAAAAAAAAAAATTTACATTTAGGTACTTTTATTTCATTTAACAATTTATTTTAAAAATTTTTTTTTTAAAAAATCGTGTTTTATTTATTTAAAATTTTTTTGGAAAAAAAAAAAACTCCAAAAAATCAAATTTAAATAGAGGGCTAAAAGATTCTTTCCATATTATATCAGATGATATAAAATCCAAAAACACAAAATTTTTAAATATTCTACATTTATCGTTGAATAACCAACAATTTTGTAAAAAAAAAACAGTGAATGTTTAAATTTGACATATGGTGATTTTAACTTTATAGATAGTAAAAAAAAAATTATGGAACCCCTGGCCCTGACCCACTACTCATTCCCCAAAAACCCCCTTGCCGCCCCCCGATTCCCGCTGCCCTGCAGGGCCCCGGACAATTTTGTTCTACAGAGGGGTTCCATACACCTTTAAACTTCCTTGATTCCGTCACAGAAGATCCACAGCTGATCTTTTTGCTTTGTCTCACACAACTGGAAAAAATCCCTTGATTTTTTTAGAATTCGCAATTGTTGCTCTTGACATTTTTAAAAACTTTTGATCAAAATTTTTGACATGATGGGCTTCTTAAAATTTTTCTTTCCACTATCTTTTTCCTAAGCATTGTTCTTGGGGGCCCTTAGTTTCCCCTTTTAATCGACGTATATCAGTTTTGTAGATGGTCATTTTTTTGCTTCTATCAAGGAAAAATGGGGGGGGCCAGGGTTATTACTGGCAGAAATTTGTTTCTCCTTTACTTCAACCATCTTTTTTTTTCCCCAACCAATCATATCCATAGTTTTTTTTTTTATAGTACCCTCCAATTTTTAAAATTCAATTTCTTAAACCAACCCCTAATTCTGATTTGGAAAATAAGCGCAGGTCAATGCGATTTCTCTTGTACAACACCTTAAAGTAATCTTGAATTGGGGCGCTAAAAATCATGTCCCCTTTAATGCCTCCAAAACACAGTTATTTTGCCATCGCGAAAAAGTCGGGGCCCAAGCTCATTCGTTACATGAGCTGCCAAGTTCTGCAGATCAAAAAAAACGGGGTTAATCTTATGGGTGTTTCTTTTTAAAAAAAAACCTTAACTGGAACAAGAACATTACATCCATTCCTTTTTGGGGCCCCAAAGATTTTCTCTTTCTAATCTGTATATTTTGTATGTGTCCCAGATCAGATCCTCTTTAGAATATTGTTTCCCCTTTTGGGGGAAAGGCGTCTTCTATAATCTTTTAATTTTATTTTTTTACTCCATCCAGAAAAAAGCAATTCGTCTTATTAATGATCCCACACTTACAGAAAAACCTCCTCCTCTTTTCCCACCGACGATGTCGGGGTTTGTCCCCCTTTTATAGGTATTTTTCCGGGTTTTTGCCCGAAGAGTTACCAAGTGTAGTTCCTTCTTTGGGAGCTCCCCAAAAAACCAAAAAGTGGGGCCTGTTTTATCACCCTACAGTTCAACTTTAGAGAGACTACTATTTGTTCGTTCCTTTATTCCTAGAGTGTCCAGGCTATGGAATCTCCCCCTGCAAAATTTTTTCCCTTTTTTACCAAATTTCCAAAAAATTTTAAATCTCGTGTGAATAAACTCCGTATTACCACCTTCAGACACGGGACGTTAGTACTAAGGCCCTTTGCCTCGGGAAATGTCCCGATAAAATTTTAAAATTTGATAACGATTATGGTGGAATATTTTTAAAAATGAACTTACCCCTTTCCCCTTTTTGACTGACTTTATATTAAAGACCAGCGCCGCCCCGTTATCAGGTAAAGAAAGATTGTCTTTTTGCGCCCTTTTATCGACGCTTTCATTCCACCTAAATTCTATTTCGGTTGTGTTAAATAAGGAAACATTTCCAAATTTTCAAAAGTTAACTTTTAGTTTAAACATCTATTAATTAAGGAGCTTTAATTATTATACAGGGTGAGTCAACGATAGAGTAAATTTATTACATTGGTTTAAAAGTTATGAGAAAATAAAAAATACAAAGATGAAAAGATTCTTAGGATGCAATTTAAAATTATTTTAAAGTATACAGGATGGCAAAAAAAGGTGACGAATAAAACATACTTTTTTTAAATGAAACACCCTATTTTTAAATTTTTTTTTTTAAATTTCCCTTTTTAAAAATTCTTCAACTTTTTATTAATAATTTGCATACCTAAACCTAAAAAATTTCCCAATATTTAATTTTTCAAAAAAAAATAATTTTCACACTTGAAAAAAAATTACGTAGCGCCATTATTTTTGAAGGTAGATCACTCTTATTTGATATTAGCGTTATTCGAAGATGACAAAAAAGATAACACGGAATTTTAATTAGATGCTACAGGGTGTTAAAAATAAACGAATATTTTTGGATCATTTTAAATTGAAAAATCACGATTTTTTTAAATGGCGCACAATATTTTATTATTTTTTCTGAAAGATCTTACAAAAACCCACAACTTTTATTAAGTATGTCATATACCTATTTTTAATTTTTTTGATTTATTTTAACTTTTCCAATATTTACCCTTCTTTCTGTCTGGATATTGCTAAACTAGTTGCCATGAAAAAATGACATTGTCAAATTTTAACCTGACATCTGAGTAAATAAATTCAAAAAATTTATTGTGGTGCCCGTAAATTAAAAAATAGGTATGGATTTTCCTAAAGCTGAATTAATTGATATGTTTATATACTGGGTGAGGCGCAAAAAAATTTCTTTGTTGGCAGTAAGTTTTTACAAGGCGAAGTACCCTAATAGACGTGTCCCGACGGGGCAATCTCTTCGGGTTTTAAGGAACGGTTTAATGCTAGTGGTAGTATTGAATATGAAAACGGAAAGTGGTAAACCGGAATGCTACCAATGAGGAAAAAAAATTTGGGAAATTTTATTTAAAGTTCAAGATAATCCCCAGGTCAGTAGCCGTCAAGTAGCTAGCTTAGGGATACATCCCAATTACCTTTAAACCCGCACCACTAGAAAACAAAATTTTTCCCATTTTAAAATTTTTAAAAAAACTTCTGCACCGTTATAAATGAACTGAGGCCGACCCAAAATTTTTTCAAAAATAATGTTTTCCGATGAAGCTACTTTTCGCAGTAATGGTGCAGTTAATCGTCATAACATGCACTTTATTCAACAGTTAACCAGTCTGGGTACGGGAAGTGAAAAACCAAAACCATTGGTCACTTAATGTGGGGTGTGGAATAAAACCTTAATTTTTGGGACCATATTTTTCCGAAACAGTTAACGGGCCTAGATATTTAAATTTTTGCAGAATGATTTACCTCAACTTCTTCGTTTGATAACATTGAGATCCAACAAAAGGGTGTCAGCAAGATGGAGCTCCTCCGCATTACCATCGAGAAGTTCGAGAATTTTAAATGATCATTACCCAAGAAATGGATCGGTAGAGGTGGATTCTTGGGGGGCCCCCGATCAGTGACTTACACCACTAGATTTCTTTTTGTGGGGATATGTTAAAGATCGTGTTTATGGGAATCCCCACAACACCAGAAGATAGGGAAAAAAGGATTGGGGCGCGTGCAGGAGAATAACACCGTTTTTGCTAAGGAACGTCCAAGAAAATATACGAAAAAACTAAACATGTGTATCCAATAGAAGGGATATTTTTTAAAATTTATTGGCCAAAAAAAATTAAAAATAAGTTAATTTGTAGTAATAGGGATTTTTTTTTATTTACTTTTCGGGAAATTTTAAAAATTTTAAAAAAGGCCAACTAATGTTTAGCAATAGTCTTAAAAGAAAGAAGGGTAAATATTGGAAAAGTTAAAATAAATTGCAAAGTATTAAAAATAGGTATATGACATACTTAATAAAAGTTGTGGGTTTTTGTAAGATCTTTCAGAAAATAATAATAAATGGTGCGCCATTTAAAAAAATCGAGATTTTTCAATTTAAAATATCCAAATATATTCGTTTATTTTGAACACCCTGTAGCATCTAATTAAAATTCGTTGCATATATCTTTACGTCATCTTCAATAACAATATCAAAAATGAGTGATCTAACTTTCAAAAATAATGGCGCTATCAAAAAATTTTTTCAAGTGTGGAAAAAATTTTTTTCTTTTAGAAAAATTGAAATATTTGGAAAACTATTAGGTTTAGATATGCATTATTATTAATAAAAAGTTGAAGAATTTTTAAAAGGAATTCAAAACAAAATTTAAAAATAGGGGGTTTTATTTAAAAAAATGTATGTTTTATTCGTCACGCTTTTTTTACCCCCTGTATACTTTAAAATAATTTTAAATTGTGCATCCCAAAAATCTTTACATCTTTTGTATTTGATTTTCTCAACTTTTGAAACCAATGAAATAATGCTTTTCTCTTATCGTTGACTCACCTGTACTGCTGCTTCTTTACCATCAAAAAATTATAACAATTTTATTTTTCCCAGAAATTATTTTCGTTTTCTTAGGTTCCCCGCCAGTGGCACTCTTTACTACCTGGCGCCTAGAGCGACTGCTTTCCCCGCTCTACCCGGGGCCCAAGATGTTCTAGAATACAGACATTAATATCTTTAAATGTATTTAAGATATACTTAAATTTATATTTTAATTAGGTAACTTCCTTAAGACTATATTGGTTTAAAGGTTTTATCACTTTAGGAAAAATTATTGTGGGAATGACCCCTAATACTTTTATGGGACTTCACTAATTGCTTTTGTTTTGTCCTTTTTTTTCATCCTCAGTGTTCATAGTAACGAAACGTAACACTAGAAGATTTAAAGAGGCAGCAACAATTGCCAAACCAAATAGAATGAAAATAAGTGAAAACATTACATATGGGTTTTTTAAAAATTAAAGAGCGTTTCTTTTGAAACCCCAAAAAAAAAAAAAGATTTAATTACTTGTACAGGGTGATTCATAAGGAAATGTCAATACTTCAGGTACGTATAGGGCCCAAAATAACATAAAAGTACCCACAAAATATTGTTCCGCAAGGCCTTTTTTTCCCAAAAATACAGGGTGTTAAAGTTTTTATTTAATTTTTCATTTTTAAATAAAATTATAAACCCAGCATATGTTTTCCTAAAATAATTTTAAAAAACAATGATTTTATTAAAAAATTAAAATACATATTGTTTTATTATTATTTTTTAAATTTTGATATAATAAAATCAGATGTGTCGTTTTTTTTTTAACCAAATATCTCGAAAACGGTTGCTTATATTAACTTTTGACAGGTATATCATTTGGACGTAAAAATGAAAAGAATTATTTAATTAACAAAAAAATGTAATACAGGGCCGTACCAAAAGTTGTGATTGTTCAAAATAGTAAAGACTCACCACAATATTTCTCTAAGTTTTTAGTTCAAACGTCATCCCAAAAACCCCCAGAATTTTTACCCAATTTTTAATTATCATGATTTTATTTAAAAAAAAAAATAAAAAAAAAAAAAACTTTCCCCCTTATATATAAAAGGGCCTTGCGGCCCTTTGTATTATTAAGTCTTTTGATGACTACGTACCTGAAGTAATGACATTTCCTCATGAATCCCATGTATAATGGAATTGACATACACAGTGTAAGTATGGAATTCTTAGAAACTGGTACTGATAATTAAATTTAACTTCTTTAAAGGGGAAGGCAACAAATATTTAAATTTAATGACCATAGTTCATTGATTATGTTTGATCAAACTTAAGAAAAAGGTTTGTATCAATTGGAAAACAGTTTGACATGTTTTTTAAAATAATTTAAAATTTAAAACCTTTTATTAAAACGGGTCTAGCAACGATAAGTCGCATAAACGGTATGCGGTAATAAAAGTTACGGGTCGTACTACTTAAATTAGTGGTTAATTATTAGTGTCTTTCATGAAATTGATGATATAAGGTATCCCTAAGATTTCCTTGTCCTTTTCTCCCCTTTACCCAGTTTACCATTAAAATACCTAACAAGATCAAATTTTGGAACCAACACTATCGAAGGTTTTGGTAAGTTTGCTATTTATTTCAATAAGGGAATTTTTGTTATTTTAATATTCCGTGAAATAAGATAAAAATAATTTGGTCCTGAACCGATATTTGTAAAAATTTTTAAAGGTACCTTCATTTTTTTTTTTTATAGTCACGGGTAACGATAAAGAATAAAAAAAAATTTGGGTTTTTTTTTTTTGGGGGAGATTGTCGGCGGATCGGTTGGGTTAAACAGTGTTGTCAAATGTGGAACAGTCATTTAAATTCAATCGTTTCCAATATTAACTTCTTAATTTCGGTTTTTCGGTTTATTTTAAATATTTACGGATATATGGGTTTTAAAATTATTTGAAAAGTACTTTTAAAAACTTTCGGTATAAAGGTTATTGAGTTTTGGCTTAAATAGATCATTCAAGGTTCGGATTGCTATTTGATACAGTGTGTTAAAATATTTCTGTAGATAAAATATATAAGAATATTTTAATTACAGTTATTTATTGTTTATCACTAATAGAAATATATTTCATTGAATTAATAATTAGTAATATTTGTAATAAATATGTACGATCTGACAAAAGTTAGTTTAAACAAAACACAGGGATAAATTTGAAGGTTGTATCCATCATTGGATTTAACTAGGAAGTCTTTAATTGGGGTGATCGATGAAATTAATGATATTGGGTTTGAAGTTGAAAAAAATTTTCTCCGATTACAAAGTACTTACTATTAATGAGTTGTGTTGCTATATTGGGGGTAGCAGCAGCAAAATTAAAAGCTAATAAGACGGTTTCCCTTCAGAGAATAATCCTAGATCCAAATCGGATATTGCCTTCTTTACAAAAAAAAAAAAATTACCGAATTTTCAGGTGAAATTCGTCAATGGGAAACCCCTTTTATGCAATTTATAAAAGTTTAATTCATGACAAACTTTCTTTTTAAAAAATACGGAAAAAGTTCCCTTATTTGGTAGGACGTTTACGCGGCTCTGCTTTTTAAACATTTGTTCGGGGTGTAGCACCAACGGGAGATAATTATGAAATAATTTGGCAGTCACTTCTTGACAGATACCAAGATAAGAGATATTTAGCAAACAATTATCTAGACCAGATTATGAATTTTAAATGTTTACATGCCGAATCCCGAAAAATTTAAATTTATTTTTTGGGAAAAATTTGATGTTGCTGTTTGTGCATTGAAAAATTAAATTTGCTGATCTAGCGGACTCTATTTTATTTTATCAAATTTTTCCCAAAAAATTAGATAAGGAAACAAAATAAGGCATTTGACAGTTTTAATCGGAGCGTAGAAATTCCCACATAGTGACTTATAGGGGTGTAAAGGAGCAGTCAAATTATTAAATTTAACTAACATATCAGGTGCGCCTTCTCCCTCCCATCGTAACCCAAAGTTGTTTTCTTTGGGCAGGTTAGGATGATAGTAAATACAAACCCACTCCTTGTGTTTTCTGTAATAAAATTTGGGGATTACTTGGGACGTTGTGAAAATTTAAAAGGCTTTCTCCATCAAAAAGATATGAAACGGTAAAGGATAGTAATTTTGCTATAACTGTTTATCTCCTAATCACGGGGGTGAGGTCATGTCCACGGACAGGATTTCGAATGTTCTAAAAAACATCATATTTTGCTGCATACGGGAAAACCTGCTGATAAAGTAAAGTTTTCGGGGAAAAGGATGAATCGATTTTTACAAAAATACAATCGGATGAACCACAATCACTTTGCTCTACGGTTTCGGAAAATGCAAAGTACAATGCAATAAAACGGTTTTGTTATACACGGTAGTGGTTCATGTATTAAATAGTCCTATATTAAATGGAACTGCGAGATTTATTTTAGACAGCGGTAGTCAAGTAAATCTATTAACGGTGAAATGTTGAAAACTTGGATTACCGATTTCAAGGCCTATTTGTCGGTGGAAGGCTTAGGGCAAAATTCCCAAGTAGTGAAAGGTGGACTTTGAAGAAAATCATTTGATAAATTACCTAAGGTGTCTATTAATACGGACGTTCTTTCGGGATGGAAAATATACCGTTAGGATAGTGATATTTCGAACCGGGAAATAGACGGTATTATAGGAGCGGAGTTATTCCCTTTATTTTCGGAAAAAGGCGGTTAAAACAAATGGTGGGTCACCGATCCCCTGGGAAACTGCTTTCGGGTACGTAATAATGGGTCGGACTACGGCGGAAGCGGCAGCGCAATTAACTTTTTTTACTCAAAAACTGACACATCTATTGAGGAACTATTATATACATTTTTGAAATTGAGCAAGTTCCAAAGCGCCCAGAAAGTAGCCCAGAGGAATTAGAATGTGATAAAATTTTTTTTAAAAACATATTCGCGGGATAAAGTCACGGACATTTAGTGTTGCTCTACCATTTAAATACGATCCGGTTAATTAGGAGATTCGATAAAAAATGCTCAGCGTCGGTTATTATCTTTGGAGAAACGGTTGGATAATTTTCCAAATTTGCGAGTGGAATATAATAATGCCATTGAGGTTTTTATTAACCCAAGGTCATATGCGACTTTACAAAATAATACGACTCATGACTTAGCTTATTACATTCACCACGGGGTTTTTTAAATCGGACATACTAGTACTCCTTCGAGTTTTTTTGGATGCAAGCGCACCTCAGATTCACATGTGTCATTAAATGATATTTTGTATAATTTTTCCAAAATTACAAGCGGATATTTGCACACTTTGTTAAACTTTCGGTTAAAATTGCAATAACAGCAGATATTCGGCAAATGTATCGGCAAATAAATATTGTAAAGGAACATTTTGGGCCCTTTTTGCGTTTATTGTGGCGTTTAGTCCGAAGAAAAGGTGGATATTTATGGGGCTGACTGTAGTAGCTTTCGGTGCAAAATCGTCTCCATTTAGTTGCGCGTTATTCAGCAATTGGTAATTTCGGAAAAGGAAAATATCCTTTAGTTTCTAGTTTTATAAAGAGATATTTATATGGATGATTTGGTTCTAGTACGAGTCTGGATACAGCTTATCAATTATATCAAGAGTCAGTTCAACTTTTTAAAGCGGAGCCGAAATTTAAACCAATTTCACTAATTCTCAAAACTTTTTAAATAAAATTCCGGTTAACCAACGGCTTTCAGAGAATTTTTTTAAAAACAAAAAAAATTTTAGCATGCAATGGGATCCGAACTAGTATTCTTCGATTTAATTGATACTCCAGCAAAAATGTACAAAGCGGTCGATTCTTTCCGCGGTTGCACGTTGTTACGTCCTATCGGACTTATATCACCTTTATTTTCTTTTTAAAATTACTTGTAAAAAAACTATGGAAGCTAAAACTCGGATGGGATACAGAACCTCCCAAAAAATTATACGGTTTGGGAAAATGTCCGCTTAGAATGGAATGAGTTATATATTGAATTGCCACGGCATTTGGGTGTTGAGAAAATACCCCAATTACATCATGCGCAGATTTCTAGCCAAAACGGCTACGGCGCAGTGGTGTATTCTGGGTGTTACAGAATGTGACGGTCCGGTGTTAGATCAATCTGTGCAAAGTCAAAGGTGTCTCCATTTAAAATAGTAACTATTCTCGGCTGGAATTATGTGCGGCAGTTCTTTTATCGAATTTAGTTAAGCATATTATAAATGCATTTTTGATAGGAGTGTTGCAAGGGTGTATGCGTTTTCGGGGTTTCCCAGTGTTGAATTTGCCAATTATTTGTTAAAGATATTTTTGTAGCAAATCGGGTGACCAGATTAAGAAAATGTACGATGCTCATTCATATATTGAAGGAATTGGTAATCCGGCAGATTGTTTGTCTAGAGGCCTTACACCAAGACAGTTAGTTAATCATCCCTTGTGGGCATCGGGTCCTGAGTGGATGAAATTGTCGTGGGTGGAACAGGATTGGCCTGTCAAACAAATAATACAAGTGCTAGTGAAAAGCACCGGTAAATTCGATTTTGCCGAAGAGGTATTTGTTATGACAGATGAAGAAATCAGTCAACCTCTCTTGAAGGGTTGTTGAAAATTGCTCCTCTTGGTTAAAAATTTTGCATTACTGTTTGGGTGTTAGATTTCCAAAACTTATTCCGGTAAGAGATCACATCGGGGCGAATGATTTGAATAAAGCCGAAATAACTTTACTCAGGCTGGTTCAAATAAAACATTTTGACAATGACATGAAATTATTATCAAAGCGGCAGGGGAAATGCGCCCTTAAATCTTTGGAAATTAAAACCTTCTTGCACGATTTAGCTGTTGCGGGTAGGTGGTCGGCTTACAAATTCATCGGGTTTCCTTTTCTCAAAACATCCAATTCTCAGCGTCAAGACGCGTTAAACAGATTAGCACTTCAACTCAGACCATTGGCATAACGGTTCACGCTTACTGGAGTCCAGCTCTTAGCAGAAAGTGATCGGGTAAAGCAGAACCTCATATGCATAATGCAATTGAGCCCACTGGTGCCCTGATAATTTTATCTCACTGATGTCGATTAGAATGCTCAAAGAGTTTCACAAATCCAAGCCTTTTACACATCGGGTGTAGATTATTTGGGCCTATTAGTATAACTTTAGGTAAAAACGGAGCGCACAAGTTCATAAGGCATATGGCTGCCCATTTGTATGTATGAGTGTTAAAGCTATTCATTTGTGAACTAGTTGCCTTCTGCCCACAGCACATTTTTGCAGGCATTTAAAAGATTTTTATCACGACGCGGTCCGTGTCACAGTCATGTACTGGACCAAGGCACCAATTTTGGAGAAAACGGTTTTATTGGAAATTAGTCGAACTTGTTTGCCCAGGAATATAAAGACGTTCTCTTCCGAGTTAAAGTGGCTGATGGAGGAATGGCAATTTAACACCCTTCGACCATCAGGGTGGCTTATGAAAAGCAATGCAGCGTAAAAATCATCTTTATAGAGTGGTGGGTGAACAGTTGTTAATCGATGAAGAGCTGGCTACTCTGCTTACTCAGATTGAAGCATTATTGAAACTCCCAGGCCTCTATGTCGACTATCGGCAGACAGTTCAGCTCCGGAGGTACTTACCCTGCTCACTTTTGACTTTCATGCCACTTAAAAGTTTCCCAACTGAGGATTTCTCGAGCCTCTCAATAATGGTTGGATCGGTTCCAGTTGATAGATAGAATGTGCAGTGATTTCAAAACGTTGGCGCATGGAGTATTTGACAAGTTTGCAGGTAGAGAAAAGTGATGGAAAACCTTCATCGGTAAAGGTTGGGACGGTAGTAATTTAAAAAGTGATACCTTCTCCCCTTCATTGGCCTTAGCCATAATTGTAAAAGCTGAATTCTAAGACTGTCGCCTGGAACGTGTGACAGTAAAAACAAGTAAAGGCATTTATACCTGTCCAACGGTAAAAAAAAATATGTCCTTTACCGTCTCAATAAAGTTTCGTAGTTTGCGTGGTACATTATAGAATTTTGTTTTTTATGCATTTATTTTTTGTTAATTTTGATTTCTAGTTTTGTTTAGGTGTTTAATGAGATAAAATATTCTGGACGGGGTTTTTTGGTTGTTTTCTCGGTTTTAGTATATTAATTTAGGTCTTTCAATCTTAGCTGAAAACACGTTTCAGGGTGTGGGGTATGTTTGATCAAATTCTTAAGAAAAAGGTTTCATCAATTGGCAACCGCGCTTTGAGATGATTTTAAAATAATTTAAAATTTAAAACCTCTCTATTGAAACGGTCTAGCAACGATAAGTCGCATAAACGGTATGCGGTAATAAAGTTACGGGTTTCGGGTACTACTTGCAATTAGTGGTTAATTATTAGTGTCTTTCATGAAATTGATGATATAAGGTATCCCTAAGATTTCCTTTGTCCTTTTCTCTCTCCCCTTTTACCCAGTTTACCATTAAAATATAACAAGATCAACATTTTTTTTGGAACCAACACTATCGAAGGTTTTGGTAAGTTTTGCTATTTATTTCAATAAGGGATATTTTGTTATTTTAATATTCCGTGAAATAAGATAAAACAGATATTTATGAAAAATACTTCAAATCTCTTGAACAGCTTGGGTCAATTTCTTGAGCAGTAATAAATAATAAACTAGAGTCAGCTAACTTGGCTCCAGAAACTTTACTTTTTTAATTACAAAATTTCATTTTTTATTTATAATTAGATTCCAATAAAAAACAAACAAACATTTTAAACTCAGACCTTCGAGCATCAATAATAAACATGTTGAACTGAAGGTAATTATTATTGGAATCGTTTTGCCTAACTGAAGTTGCAATAAATGAATGCTCTTTGAATATTTGAAATTATTATTTTTTTTAATATTATTTAAACATTAATAATAATACAATTAAAAATTACCACAAAAACTAATAATAATTTTTGGGACAAAGTTTAAAAATTGTTTTTGAAAAAAATAGACACGAAGATGATATTTAAAACAGTAAAGCTGATAATTTTAAAATACTCACAATTTCCATCCTCTTCTAAGTAAAAAGTTGATGTAACAAATAGCTATGTACAGGGTCTTTGATTATATTTACGTGGCTTCTGAGGCTTTCTTTATTTGTAAGATGAGAAAAATGTTTTATATAAAAAGTGTAGGATTTTTTCCATATTATCTTTTTGAAATTAAAAAAAAAAATTTTTTCCCTAAAAAATAAAAAAAAATAGGCAACTTCAATTTTTTTAAAAAGAAACACCCTTTTTAATTAAAAGGGCCCCAACAAAAAAATTTTTTTTTTTTCGATATAAAAAATTTGGGGTGATTTTTGGGGGGAACCTTTTTAGATATTTTGGGTTTAAAATTTTTTTAATAAATTACAAAAATTTTTTTTTTTAGATCAAAAAAAGCCATAAAAACCCAAAAAAATTGTTATTTTTTTTAAAATTTTGGGGGGGGTTTTTTTTGGCCCCAAAAATGTTTATTTTTGTGATTAAACATTCCTGCTAAAGTGAAGGAAGACTTGTCGGTAAAAGAATTTTATTTAAAAAATCCTGTGCATAACCTGTATTTCCAATGCATACTTAGGTCGCTCCTGCATGTTTTGTTCAGGAAGATTCTGAACGGACATAAATTTATAAGGATAAAATTTTAAAATTTTAAGGTTAAATAAATTTTATAATCTTTTGGTTCAGATGCCGCATCCGAGATTGATATTCCAGGATTTTCAAAATTATTAAAAAGTAGTTAGTGCTAGTCCAATAAAAAAAGTATAATAATTATCCTGAAAACAGGATATCCAAAACTTTGTTTTCATTTCGTGCTGCACTCCTTTTCTTCATTTTAAAGCTTTTTCGTTCAATAAACTTCTTACTATGTATTTAATAGTATCTATAGATGGTACCGTTTTTAAAGGATATAATAAGTACCTAATATTCTCTTTGACTGTCGTCACATTATTATTGTTATATAAAAGACGCATAATAGCGATTTTTTTGTTCTTCTGAATACCCCATCGACAAAAAAGCAATACCAACTACTTTTAATATTAAAATGATAATTTGAACTTTTACAATTAATTATGTCAAATTTATTAAAACAATTTTATTGTTTTTATAGCTTTCTTTGATAAAATATGATTTTTTTCAATTTATTTATATTTTAAACTTAAATATCTCAAAAATGGTTCATCCAAATATCTTTAATGTTTTTGAAATAAAAAAAAAGATCTTTTATTGTGGCATAATATGCAGGGTGTTCCATTTAAAAAAGTTGCCTATATTTTTCCATTTTTTTATTGCGATAATTTTTTACTGATAATTTCAAAAGATAATATGGAAAAAGACCTACAATTTTTATATAAATTTTTTTTTTCTGTCTTCAAAAATAGGGGCTCCAGAGGCCACGTAAATATTATCAAAGACCCTGTATATCTGTTAATAATCACAAAAAAATAAAAGCCCAACCTTAAATTTTTTTTTTTTCAGAGTAAATATTTAAATGTATCTAGAATATTTATAACTTTTTAGTCATTATATTAAGTCAAAATTTTAAAAAATTTTCTACATTTATTTGACTTTGTATCCTTACAGTGATTCCCTTCTTTATCCGGAATGGAAAACTTCGAATGCATAAAATATAAACAAATTTGAAGCATAATATATGAAATATGCAACATAATTATATGTAAAGGCTAATTACATTGTCGAAATCCATCGCAATTACCACAAAAAAAAATCATTACACAAAGAACAGGTTAAAGCAAAAAAAATTATTATCGTTTAAGAAAAACACCTTGTAAGTAACCATGATTACGGACTTTTTGAACCAATGCAATACTTTCTTTATTGTTTTAACCATAGTTACTGACTTTTTAAATCAATGCAATACGTTTTTTCCTAATGTGTTTTGGTCAAACCCAAATAAAGAGATTATAGTTTTTTACATTTTAAAATAAACAAATAAAAATGACACTGAATGAAAATTAAAAGTGTTTCAATATCCGGAATAGCTCCGCTTGGACTTTTATTTATTCCGCTTTCATCCAAGATATAATATTGGAACTTAGCCCCGGTCACCTTGTCGATCAGGCGTTGTGAATAAGTATGGTTAGCCATATCTGATATAGATATCCTTTATCTTTCAATTTTTTAATTTAATATATAGTACACTTTTAAATAAATCTTTCTACTATTATTACTACTACTCCTTGTACTAACAGGAATAACAATTGTTATTACCGAAAGGAAGTAAAACTACAAACTTTTATCAGTATTATAGATTATGACTTACCATGTCACCAAAACCAATGGTAGTAAGCGTGATGAAACAGTAATAAACAGAGTCAAAATAACTCCATCCTTCGTATCGTGAAAAGGCCGCAGCACCCCAAAATTGTGAGCGACGAAAGAAAGGTCACCACGCAGATTAGATCTAATTCTGATGCCGTCGTTTGTCTACAGTTGAGGGAGGATCTAACTGACCTTATAATGACACTAAAAATATTGTATATTTATGTATTACCAAAGTGAAAAAGATGAAACAATAATAAATTGACGGATCAATCTTGATTTTAAAATTTCCATGAGCATAAGTCACGTAACAAATCCATACACTTATACTTAATTGGTTTCTTTTTCAGAGACGCAACATTTTAAAATCCAAGTGTTGCGTTTCTATATTGCAAACGTAAAAAATCTTGGCTAAGGGGCAATAATGTTTACCTTTTCTTTATGAAGCTAAATTAAACATTTCCTTGTTTTAATATTTCCTAAAGGTAATTTCTGCAGCATTAAAAATTCAGTATATGTAATAATATGATTCACCAAATTATGTTTTTTTTATATTTAAGATAGGTTATGAAGGCTTGTATAAAGCCGGGTTTCGCCCCAGTTCTCTCAACGATGCCCAAGTATAGTATTTTTCAAAATATAAGAAAATAGGTTGACCTAATTATCCCACCCAACCGTACAGGGTCGTATTTCCACCTGACTGGAATAATAAATAAGTATTCATGATGTCTTATTTGCCCCAGGTTATATCTAAACGTATAGGGTAAAGTGCGGACCTGAACTATTCTCACCTCTGTTGGCATGGCCATAAAGGATCACTTTCGAGGATTTTTATTACAGTCGGAGATAATCGATATGTCTAGTCATTTTCTTATATCTTGGAAAATACTATACTGACCGTGATACAAATACCCACTACCTTCGTACTACCGCACCATCAAGCTCTGGGTAAGGTGGTTCAAGCAGGACCAACAGTTTATTGTGGAATCCCAACCACTTACACTACACTTAGGGTGTTCTATTTTTAATCATAAGAAATATCAAAATATTGTAGGACTCTTGGTCTCTTTTTTGAAAAAAACAACCGTGGTAAAAACAGTTCATGGATATTGCGGTTTATTTCAGAGCTACAGGCTGATTTTCCGATTTTAACCATTTTTACTTTCTTTCACTGGTTTGCTGTTAAAGTTATGAAACAACTTTTATTAGTTATTTGTGTAGTTTTTAAGAAAATTACCCAACTTTTGTTATATCTTATGGGACACCTTGTTTCTTTTTAAATATTTTTATTAAGCTTACTTTGGGCTTTTCAAAAATATATATTAGTATGCATTTTTTTCAATTTTTTGTTACATTTGCATTTTACATAAAGGATTATTTATAGCAAGCCCCGGCAAAAAATGACAATAAAAAAATAAATATGATTTAAAATTGTTAAGGGACGAATTATATTTTTATCGATGTCACCAACTTGGTTTAATTTGTTAAAAAAAATAGAAAAATAATAGATTTTATTACCTAATATATTACATATTAAAACTACTTCTAGTTTTTTTTATTTGTTAACAATAATGGAAATACATATTTATATTATTTTTATTGTATAAATACAACATTTTTCCCCTAATTGGTGCCCTTCTATAACGTAATTATTTGGCTGTTATTTTTTAAACTTGTCTGCCACGGTCTATTTAAAGACGTTGCTATTTTTAAAGAACTACATTTTTTTAACTAAAGTAAGTTATTTTAAATTATTTTAAACTATATAGGGTGTTTTTTAGGAAAATTACAAGCTGATTGTGAGCCAATTTAACCAGAAAAAATAGATATTTGAAATCTTAAAACAATTAAAAAAAAATTAAATTTACAAATATTTAAATGATATGTTTTTTTGTTTTGCCATTTTTTATCATGGCCTACTATAAAAATCAGCAAATTAAATCACAAATTTTTTAAAAAAGAATAAATTATATATATATTATATATATATTATATAAAAATATATTATATATATATATATATATATATATATATATATATATATATATATATATATATATATATATATATATATATATATATATATAATAGGTTATTATATTATATAAATTAATATTAAGTATATATTTAATTAAGAAAATAATTGATATATTCTCAACTAACTAAACTATTAATATACTTTTATTTAATTTTTAAATTTTTAAAAAAATTTTTAAAAAAATTTTAAAGGTTTTTACAGAAAATTTTTTTTAATTTTAAATTTTTATTTATACGTAAATAAAAACTTCCATTCCGGGTAATTTAAAAAATTTTAATTTAGGATCAAATTTAAAACCCTTTTTATTTTAAAAAAATTTTTAAAAATTTTTTTTTTAAAAAATTAAACCATTTTTTTAAAATTTTTTACAATTCTTAAAAACCCAATTAAAATTTGTTTTTTTTTTAAAAATTTTTAAATTTAACTTTTTTTTATTTTAATTTGTTTAAAAAATAATTTTTTAAAAAAATTTTCCTTATATAATTATATATAAAATTTAAATAAATAAATAAATATATAAATATTTAAATTATTAAATATATATATTTTTTAGTCTATTGTTATTTTTATTAAATTTTTTGTTTCAAAAAAATTTTTTACTTTAATAATCCCTAAGAATTAAAACAAACATTAAAAATTTTGGTTAACCTAATCTTTTTAAAAAATGACTTTAGAAAATCAAGTTTTCCTAGTTTGTGACAGTGTACTTGATTAATATTATGTTAATTCAAATCTCAAAGGTCATAAAGACAATAATATAAAAAAAAGTACTGACTTATTTCATATAAAATTTATTTAGATTAAATATGTAGTCTTTTATGGGAACCTAATGATTAGATGAGAACCTATATCATTTGTACAATTCAAAAAATTTAAAGAAAAAATCCTTTTTTAAATACTCTATAATAAACTTCAAATTAATGCTAAAAGAAAAGAAATTAATATATTTGAAAAGCCCAAAAGGAGCTTAATAAAAATAATAAAAAATATACAGGGTGTCCCATAAGAAAAAAACATAGATTAAAAAATTTCCTTAAAAACTGCCAAACATAGAAAACAACTCATTACACCATGATATTCTACAGAAAAAAACTACACAATTAATTACTTTAAAGCTTTTTTATAACTTTAACAGCAAACGAGTTTAAGAAAGGTCTACAAATAAAATAAACTGTTTTTTTACAACAGTTGTTTTCTCACAAAGAAATCGATGGTCCTATTATACTAGATTTTTATTATTCCTTATGGTTCTCAAGATAACCGGTAAAACCATCAAAAATAGAACACTTGACACATTGACTTATTGACTCTGTTGCTTAACTTCAATGATATGATAAAAAGTTGTATTTTTACGTATCAAGTTTAGTTTAGTTAACTGCCGTACAAATATACTTTTTTATGCTTAAAAAAATTAAAACTAAGAAGGTTTAACTTTAAATAATATTATTAAATTTTTTCGTTAATGCTTTAAACCTTTTCTTACCCACATTCTCTTTTAATTGTCTTTAAATATATATTTCTTGGTGCACGTAGCTCTTTCGAAATTAAAGCCAATATAGTTAGTACATATTGCAGAACTGTTTGGTATTAAATTTTCTGTGCATAATGCAGTTGTAAATATTGAGTAGTTTACCAATTACGTACCTACTAAGTTTATTAACTCTTTCACCTATGCTCTGAAACATAACCAGGCCTAGTGGAATTCCAATCATGGCGTACATCATTGTGAATAATTTACCAGCTATCGTACTTGGAGTAGAATGACCGTATCTAAAATAATAATCATATAATTTTTCCCAAATAAGCCTATAAATTATTATAAAAACCTTACAATGACATATTACTTTTTTCAGCTTGGTATTAGTTTCTACTAACTTGTTTAAAAGTTCTATTAAATTATTAAATAAACGGAAAAGTACTATGGTTAGCAAATTTTTCTTTAACTAACTTTAGTGACTAATTTTATTTAAGCTACCTTATATGCAACTTACCCTATTGTAGTTAAAACGGTGGTAGCGTAGTAAAATGCTCCAGTGAATTTCCATTGTTGTCCAGCTCGATGCGGTTCCGATTTCAATACTACCGTTTCCATGATTCGAAAATCTTCGTGGCTAATATTATATTTACGTCTAATTATTACTTGAATTTCTGAAACAAAAACGTTTATTGTTTTACCACTCATAGCAAAAGCATTAAAAGAATCTATTAAATGGAGATTTATTATTTATATTAATTAAAATTGATTTTTATATAAGGTGTGGCTTGAGTTGAGTTTTAAAAAAAATTAAGTTTTTTTCATTGTTTTGTAATTTGCCCCACTGTCTGGAAATGGAATTAATTCGACCGAAGTAGGACTACTCATTTTTAAGGTTGTTTAAATTCCTTTAGTCCCAAATAATCTCATAAGTAATAAAACATTTAGTAACACTGATTTAAGTTCTTTATTTGCTATCCAACTTTCTTTAACATTTAAGCCGTACCGATGTTTTTTCTTTAGAAGTTTATTTTATCTTTTCGTCGCTTTTAGTCCTTTATTTCTCACTGTGCGCAATAACTCTGTTGGCAGCTATGAGCTGTTGGTTTAACTGATTTAAGTTCTTTATTTGCTATCCAACTTTCTTTAACATTTAAGCCGTACCGATGTTTTTTCTTTAGAAGTTTATTTTATCTTTTCGTCGCTTTTAGTCCTTTATTTCTCACTGTGCGCAATAACTCTGTTGGCAGCTATGAGCTGTTGGTTTAACTGGAAAAAGCATCGATTTTGCATAAGCGTGGCATCATAAACGCACATTCTAAGGTTCTGCCTAGCGATAAATGAACCTCTGTACTTGAAACAATAAAATCAACCAAAACTTGGGAAAATGGTTACTACAGATACTATTTTGTCGTAAAGCGTGGCTGCCAAGTATCTTTCTGTTTCATTTACTTGATAGTATATTATGATTAAATATACTTAATTTATTTATAAAATTACATCAAAATAAGCTCTACACTGTATTTTAAACTGTGAATAATATTTGTTATATTTATTACTATAAACTATAGCACAGAAAAGTAATAATGTCAAAATACTATTTTCTTTTTGGACAGCTACTAATAAACGCGCGACAATGTGACAACAGCGGATTTTTGGTAGAAGCGTACTTCCGCCACCTTCAGCTTCGCTCATGGATTCTAGAGAAGTTAAGGATCACCCTCTATTATGGCTGTTTTGCCCAAAAAGTGACCCTCACTAGGAGGCGCTGATGTAGCTTAAGGAACCAATGACCTTGACCGCAATATATATAAGTAAAGTTTAAAAACGGCCCTCTGGAACACAGCGCCATCTGCAACTGGAGGGCCATTTTTGTAACACAGAGTGGGTGATCCTTTACCTCTCTAGAATCCATGGCTTCGTTCGACAGATGACACATTCAATTTGGCGTTTTAGTCTAAATGTTTTCTGTTGTTTGGGTAATTTTTGTGACAGTTGTATAAATTTCAGTTTTGTGTAAGTACTTTTAATAAATTAAAATGGTAAGGCAGTGCCAAGTGTGTAAAGTGACGGAAATAATTCCTGGATTATCATTTCACAAGTAAGTACAAACTATGCTTGTGCCATTCTATCGCCAATAATAAACAAAAACATGTTGGCCGCAGCTCTGGATTGCGTTTATGAATGAAATGCTTTCTCTATCTATGATGTTAGCTCATTGGTTGGCAGAGCTGTCGAAATTACTTTTAAAAAGTAATTCAACTACAATTACCAATTACTTTTTTAAGTAGTAGTAAATTACGATTACCAATTATTAGCATGTTTGTTAAAATTAATTCAATTATTAATTAAAACTAAAAATAATTAAATATTTTAGCAATTACTCTATTAAAATTACCACATTTAATTAAACTACCGTTATGTCATTAAATTCCCATTATATATTTAATTATTCTTCATTCTCTCAATTACATTTATAAACTAAATTACTCTGAAAATATTTAAATAACTAACACACCAGTAACCAGTACCTGTAATAATAAAAAAACAGCTATCTTTGTTTGGATAATATAAGAAACAGGTGGCGGTAAGCATCAATCGAAAATACTAAATCAGCGCGAAGGCGGCGTTAGCCGGATTCAAAGCAGCCCGCCGTGTTTCAAGATGATCTTTCTGGCTGGCTAAAATTCCGGCAGAAAGGTTATTAAATTTTTCGTAGTAATTTCATTACTTATTGGGCAATTGAATTAATTTCTAAGCAACTCAATTACTTTATAAGTAATCGAATTACTTCGGATTCGTGAATATCAATTACCAGTTACGATTACCTTATCCTATTAATTGATAATCCAAATACAATTACCTTTTTTGTAAAGTACTTGAATTAAAGTAATCCAATTACTGAGAAGTATTTAAATACGATTTTTCAATTATTTTTATTGAACTACCGACAGCTCTGTCTGTTGGTAATTTTTATCACCAATATTTACTTTAACAAGTACACAGTGGATGCTTTTTTTTAGTTTTTTGAAATTTAAACAAGATTTATGAAATCTGTAGCATACTTAATGCAAATTTGTTATTAAAATCATTTCAAATTAATTTTAGCATCAATTTTTGTTTAAATTGAGATTAAACAAAAATCTAAATAACTTTGGTCCAACTTAAGTGTTTAGAGGATCTGCAAATTCGTAGGGCCCAACAGATTTTGTGCACTCTGTTAGTGAACATATCTATACCCTCAGACCTAGACTAAAATAGTTTTTTCTTGCAGGTCTAGGCTAGTAGCCCAAAGAATATTTTGTAAAAAATAAGTCCGTCAAAACAATATAACAATATCTTTATACTTTTTTTTTTTTTTTTATATATATATATATATATATATATATATATATATATATATATATATATATATATATATATATATATATATATATATATATATATATATATATATATATATATATATATATATATATATATATTATATATAAATAAGGAGGAGGGAAGTCTTGGCCGACCAGTTAAACAACAAAGGTACTAAATTTCTTGGGTATCGGTCCAGGAGAGGGCTAATTAAAGTGAAACACTTCTTAGTTTAACGAGCTTTCGAAAATATTTATTTTCTTCCTCAGGTCTACAATATGGAAAACAAAAAAAAAACATACAATCAAAAAAGGCAAATCTTTCTCAATTTTAGGTATACTTACAACTAAATGCATTATTTGGTTTAACATCAACAACAGCTAGTTTTACAATGTATGGTAACAGGATATCATTTAGTTTTTGAAAAATTCATATTAATGTTTCTTAATAATTAAGCTGATCATTTTTAAAATATTTTAATTGTTGTTAAATTAAAGACTAGTACAGAATGGATGGATTTCTATACCCTTTATTCGTTTCAGGGTTTTTTCCCCTTTTTTTTAATTTAATATGTATTTATTTAGTTGTTATTTTGGAATCAGTATAAGGTCCGGGCATATCAGTTAAGTTAAGATATTTTAACTTAACTGGAAGATGATTTTCTATGACTGAATGTGTACATAATATGCAAAGTTGAAAAATTAGTGATGGTAAAAATTAAACAGTAAATATGTAGTGTCTTAATGATCACGGAGCCTCATCTCTCACATAAGAGCATGTGTGTATGTGCGTGTATGTCTGTGTGAGTGTGTAGGTATACCCTTATCTGTCACCTAAGGGTAAGTGTTTGTGTGTGTGTGCGTGTGTATGGGTATGTGCGTAAACCATTATCTGTCACCTAAGGGTTAGTGTGTGTATGGGTGTATATGTTAGTGTATGTGACCCCCTTATTGTCACCTAAGGGTTAGTGTTTGATGTGTGAGTGTGTGTGTGTGTGTGTGGCACGTACGTGACCGAGAAAACACAAATTATAGATTTATGATGATGTTTGTCTATTCCAAATTTTATGTTTTAATATTTACTTACAGCCCTTTGCCCAAAGCATTTACCATACAATTATCCTAGAGTTATATTTATGTCCAGTTTAGCATAAAAGTGTTAACACTAGAGGAAAAAAAAGAAAAAAACAAAAGTGGAAGGACCAACTTACATTCTTAAATGGTCAACACAAAGAGTGTTACTTAAAAAAGGAATGTCAGGTTATAAAGGAGAAAGAAAGAGAAAAAAAAAATACAGAATAAAAATCAAGAAGAATATAAAAATTAATTAAGTTAACAGTTATTGTTTAAATTTTTTAGTTGATAAAAAGAACTTTGGAATCATTGTTTTCTTTTTTTTTTGGGTTTAAAAATTGAGTAAGTTAGAGTAAATGACCAGATTGTCAATTCATTTTTTTTATTGATACTGTTAGAATGTTTATAGATCTCTATCACTCTAGAACCCTCTTTTGTTATAATTTGCCTCCACACACAAAATTTTTTTTTTCAAAATTAAAAATATGGCCAAGTTGATTACAATTTGAGACAATGCACAAGAGTTTTCTAATCTACAATCACTTTTATGTTGTTTAATCTATCTTTGAGTACTCTAGACGTTTGCCCTATATATATGCCATCGCACTCAGAGCAAGGGAATACTATATATTACATTAGATTTTCAAACTGTTCCTTGTCTTTAAGTTTAGTAAAGTTTTCCTATTGTTTTAGTGTGTTTAAATGCAATTTTTATTGAATTGTCAGAATGAAACAATTTGGTTATTTTAGTTGCTATACTTTTTATACATGGAAAAGAATAGTAAAAAATAGGAGGATGTTCAATAAATGCACTCATTTCGGGGGTGATGCCGTTATTATCGCTGTCATGGGTGATCACTATTGCTGTATTAAAAATAAGCTTGGTTAATTAGACTCAGTCAACAGGGCTTTCTGGAGGTTTTGAAATTCATTATGGGAACCACATATTTTAAATTTAATGGCATTTTTTATAAGCAAATATTAGGTACCCCTATGGGGGCTACAATCTCTCCTATTGTCTCACAGTATGTCATGGATGATTTACTTGAAGTCTGTATACCAAAGTTATCTTTTCAAATTCCGTTCTTGAAGAAATACGTTGATGATATTATAACAGCTGTACCAATAGAGGGCATTAACGAGATTCTTGAAGTGTTTAATAGCTATAATGAACACATACAATTTACGGTGGAAAAAGAAAACAACAATAGTGTACCTTTTTTGGACACTAGAGTAATAAGACAAGCAAATAACCAGATCATTCTTGACTGGTATACTAAACCAACCAGCTCAGGCAGGTATATCAACTATTACTCGAGTCATACCACCAAAACAAAAATAAATCTAATATTAGCATTAAAAACCCGGATAATGAGAATCTCACATGCATCATTGGTCCAGAATAACTTAAAAAACTTTTCAACATATAACTACTTAACTCTTTTCCAAAAAAATATTAACCAAGCTTATTTTTAATACAGCAATAGTGATCACCCATGACAGCGATAATAACGGCATCACCCCCGAAATGAGTGCATTTATTGAACATCCTCCTATTTTTTACTATTCTTTTCCATATATAAAAAGTATAGCAACTAAAATAACCAAATTGTTTCATTCTGACAAATCAATAAAAATTGCATTTAAACACACTAAAACAATAGGAAAACTTTTTACTAAACTTAAAGACAAGGATGACAGTTTGAAAAAATCTAATGTAATATATAGTATTCCTTGCTCTGAGTGCGATGGCGTATATATAGGACAAACGTCTAGAGTACTCAAAGATAGATAAACACAACATAAAAGTGATTGTAGATTAGGAAAAAACTCTTGTGCATTGTCTCAACATTGTAATCAACTTGGCCATATTTTTAATTTTGAAGAAACAAAAATTTTTGTGTGGAGGCAAATTATAACAAAGTGGTTCTAGAGATGATAGAGATCTATAAACATTCTAACAGTATCAATAAAAAAACGCATTGACAATCTAAGTGTCATTTACTCTAACTTACTCAATTTTAACCTAAAACAAAAGACAAACAATGATTCCAATAGTTCTTTTTCATCAAGCTAAAACATTTAAACAATAACTGTTAACTTAATTAATTTTTTAATACTTTTGATTTAATTCTGTATTTTTTTCTCTTTCTTTCTCTTTTTATAACCTAACTTTCCCTTTTTTTAAGTAACCACTCTTTATGTTCAGTTGAACTTCATTTAAGAATGTAAGTTGGTCCTTCCACTTTTGTTTTTTTTTTTTTTCCTCTAGTGTTAACACTTTTATGCTACACTGGACATAAATATAACTCTAGGATAATTGTATGGTAATGCTTTGGGCAAAGGGCTGTAAGTAAATATTAAAACATAAAATCTGGAATAGACAAAACATCATTATAAATCTATAATTTGTGTTTTCTCGGTCACGTACGTGCCACACACACACACACACACACTCACACATACAAACACTAACCCTTAGGTGACAGATAATCGTTAACGCACATACCCATACACACGCACCACACACACAAACACTTACCCTTAGGTGAGAGATGAGAGCTCCGCTCCGCTCATTAAGACACTACATATTTACTGTTTAATTTTTTACCATCACCAATTTTTCAACTTTGCATATTACGTACACATACAGTCATAAGAAAATCTATCTTTCAGTTAAGTTAACAATATCTTAACTTTAACCTAGATATGCCCGGACCTTATACTCGCATTCCAAAAAATAACATTAAATAAATACATATTAAATTAAAAACCCTGAAACGAATAAAGTGGTATAGAAATCCATCCATTCTGTACTAGTCTTACATTTAACAACAATTAAAATATTTTAAAAATGTATCAGCTTAATTATTAAGAAACATTAATATGAATTTTTCAAAAACTAAATGATATCCTGTTACCATACATTGTAAAACTCAGCTGTTGTTGATGTTACCAACTTCTAAATAATGCATTTAGTTGTAAGTATACCTAAAATTGAGAAAGATTTGCCTTTTTTGATTGTATGTTTTTTTTTTGTTTTCCATATTGTAGACCTGAGGAAGAAAATAAATATTTTCGAAAGCTCGTTAAACTAAGAAGTGTTTCACTTTAATTAGCCCTCTCCTGGACCGATACCCAAGAAATTTAGTACCTTTGTTATATATATATATATATATATATATATATATATATATATATATATATATATATATATATATATATATATATATATAAAAAATAAAAATGTCTTTACTTCTTTTTCCATTAAATTTAATAGGTGCATAAAATTTTTCCACCAAATATTATGGTAATTAACTGAGAAAAATTAGATATATGCAAATTTCCTACAACCGACTAGGTAAAATTCTGCATTGCGGAAATCCGAAAGTGTGCTTTATACAGCTGGTTTTACTTTATTTAATATTAAAGGAAAAGGTTACGACTTTCGCGCCAAGATTTCTTTTTGCTGTCTACCGAAATTTTAAATATGTATGAACGACTCTAAACGATTCAGTTACGTAAAAAGCATAAAATCAATTATGTAAATGAGGTTAAGGATTATTTATTCAGACTAAGCAAATAGATTATAGAGAATACATTGCACTTCGGTAAACAGCAAATATAATAAACTGTAACAATCTCAAAAATCTAGTTTTACAAAAGGTTTATGGTTTAAAGATAAGCTTTTAAATATTATTCATGTTCCTCGCTAATAAGATTAAGCCGGTATTGAAGGCAAATAGGGTTTGCACAGTTTTGCTTAATATGTTTTATTATTACTCTTTAAAGTTAGGTATGTTTTAGAGGGGTTTTAAAGTCACAAAGTATCAAAAACGATAACGACGCGACGGTTACCAATTGAAGATAATATTAATGAGTGAGCAAAACGAAGATTCCTAAAACCAGTAACTATTACCGTTTTTGGGGCTTATACTATTTTTTGTAGCAATAATATAGGTATATCAAATTCTTAAATATTTAACAATTTTATTCCTTTTTATTTTTATGTATAATATTTATGTATAATGTATAAAAGCGGGATGATGGTTTTTACCGTAAGCTCTCTGTCAAGGGTAATTAGGTAGTTCAGAAGGGCGTTCCAGGCCTCAGAGGCCTTGACTACCAAAGCAACCTACTTAGTCTAGAAAGAAGGGATGAAAATATTTCTTTCCAACGAGACCCTGGACCAAAAGATCAAATCAAGGTTAGGAGTAGAAAATACATCGGGAACACACACGTGCATGAGCAGGATGTGGTCGCCACAATTAGCAAAATTTAAAATTACAAAAAACAAGATGTGGGTGCCACTTTTGGCAAAATTAACTGCGAACTAGAATATAGAAGTCACTTGTTGTTGGATCATTAATAAGGGTTGCTCGAATGGAACAAACAACTATAAAGGAATACAATGGGCAAAAATTGGCCCGAATATTAAGGAAAACATTCTCAACATACAAAGCAGAGAAGATCCGATGTCAGACGCACCAACGGAATCCTTTTGGAATGTGGAAAGTATCGGGAACTCTGCGGTTAGTCCGTGGGGTTCCGACACGCCCCATTATTTCACGGATTTTGAACTGCCGGACGCAGTTTTGAGTAACGCATTTAGGAGCCTGGAGCAACGCTAAATAGAGCGCGATCAACGTAAACGTAATTTGTTTCGCGGTAATTCAGGAAGAGAGTTAAATTTTAATGTTAAAATTTCAGAACGCAACCGTCTGACAAGTAGGGCAAGGAGCGGACAGCTGTCTGGCCCACGTCTGGCCCGAAAACGGGCCAGAGCCCCTGAGATACATGAACCTGCAGAATCTCAAACGAGAGAAGATTCACCTCTCATTCCTATACAAATTTTTATGTTAATTAAACTTCATAAAAGTGGTGAAAACTAAGTTAAAAGATATACATAGATACATAGATAAAATAGTAACATGGATACATAGATTTATAGATGCATAGATATATATTAATATAGATATATAGATACATAAATACATAGATACAAACAGGTTAAGCTAATAAAAGCGTGATGAAAAGTAAAAAGTTTTTGACACTCTTTGGCATTATTTGTTTCGAAATTGTCCAGAAAAAAATATTTTTTTAAATAACTACCTCACTAACATACTCATCTTTTAAAAAAATACTATTCATATTTTAGAAACAAGTAATTACGTCTGGGATTAGAAAAATCCAGACACCTGCCAACACAGATACAAGGCTCTATATGCTACTCTGGGTATACGTTAACTATGGATATATGCATAAAATACTAAAACTTGGTAAAGGTTTTATTAACGAAATGAGCGTACTGTTGCTAAAACTTGGCACAAAAAACGGCAAAATTAAAATACCGTACAGATGGGTATATGTGATCTAAAAAGTTTAAAAATCAGTATTAGTATTGTAATGAAAACAAGGAGCAAATACATCAAAGTAGTCATATTAGCAATTTTTTTTAAGTTGTGACATAATATAATTAATCATATTGGATCTGTAAAATCTTAGCCACAAACATTGCGTATTCATAGGGCTTTGTTAACGAAAATGTGCTTCTAAGTATTATTTTGATATTTGTTATAGTTTTTTTAAGTCTTAAAATAATTCTTATAGAATCAATACTAATAAGATCGTCAAAACTTGTGGTAATAAATTTTATTAAAAAAATAGAAATTAACAAAACCCAACCGCATCGTAAAACAGTTTCGAAGGGAATATAATCAAGTTAATTTATTTAGCCTTCCAAGCCCATTATTGCATTTTAATGACACCCTCCTCATCAACTTGTAAACGAAATTAACAGCTGCACGTAACCAGTTTTGGAGAGCCATAAAAATTTTGATGAGTTTTTCAGATGAGCTTAAAAAAAATTGACCTTCCCCTGAAACCAATAAAACAAGACCATTACGACCTACTCATAAAGATATCTTTTTCTGGCTAAAATAGGTTACAATTGACCAAAAATATTTAAATTAACGAAAATTGCATATAGATGCGGGTTTGTTAATTAAGAGCATGTCAACTATAAATAAATTATGAAAAAGTTAGTTATAAAAATAAAGCTTTATATACTTAGTAATACATTTAAGAAAACGCTATTAAAAACCTACCAGAAGAGGATGAATTTACAATAATGTAATATTAGGTCAGCAAGGGTCTACCCCAAAATACGGCAAGTGGTCCACAAGACAAAAAAGTTTGGGAACCTCTGCTTTAAAATTAAATTAGGGCACGGTTAGCTTTTCCGCTAGGCAACTTGATCCAATATAGCCTTTGGGGCAGTAACCTAGAATGGCTTAAGTGTAACGGCCAGTTCTTGCACTCCGAACAACTATTAACATAGAGGCAATTTAATACCCCTCTATCTTTGATTCTCTGATAACCAAAAATGTTATATTTCAATAAGTTTTTAGGCGGTCCATTATAAGAACACTTTTTAAACTTTATAGTTTTATTCTAAAACATAGGAGTAAAAAAGTTAGCCAATCGGAATTTTTTGGAATACATTCTTTAACAAAAATTTTCCTCAACGTCTGGCGCACCAACTTATTTGGGCGTATTTTCCATTATCATCGTACTGTGCCAATTTCATAAAAGCTGGACTAATCTCTTAAGACAACGTGACATACGTACAGTAGTAATGGAAAAAAAGACGGACAACAATTCTGTATATTGCCAAAGTACAAAAAGGAAATATGTCTTAAATATCAACGTAAAACATAATAATTAGGATTAAAAGGAAAAACAATAATTCTGTATATTGCCAAAGTACAAAGAGGAAATCTGTCCTAAATATCAGTGTAAAATATAATAATTAGGATTAAAAGAAAAAAGAAAGACCAACACCAGTTAACAACGTTTATCCATCTTATTAAATAGTATCAAAATATAACCAAAAAAACATGTATTTAAAACTCTGCTATATAGGTAAACAAACACTGTTGCCAAAGCTATAACAATAATAACAGTAATAATGATAATTTAGTTTTTTTGCTGTATAATAATAAAATTTAAATTGTAAAAACTTTTACTTTAAACAATTAAAATTATAAAATTAAATATGATTTAGAATTTTTTAAATTATATTTTTTAATTTATGATATCCACACACCAGAAATGCTGGAATTATACAACAAAAATGTATTTATTGTTGACGAATTGAACGATCCGATTGATTTTTTCCACAACTTAACAACATATTAATAACTTTTATTCCTATTTGATGTCTTGCGTATCGTGTTGTTGTATCTGCGTTGTGTTTTCTCTGTAGTGGTAATAATAAAACAGTAAAATGTGTATTTTTGCTGACGTTTTTCAGGTGCATTTATTAAAATGTCCAGAAATATTTGTCAATAGTATAATTTCTTCTTACTTACACCCAACGGACTGACCTTTAACGAAGTGTCCATTCTTATAATAACATTTTTTGTGAAGGTCGAAAACCATACGTTTAATTTTTAAGAAACAGACATGCAAAGAGAAATCATTTGCATAATTTAAATTTTATTACTATACAGCAAAAAAAAAAATTAATTATCATTATTATACCAAATTTGGCCAATTTTTCACAGAAATAATTCCTAGTTACTGTTATCATTGTCTCCAGATCTGTCTTTGATCAAACATGTGTGGGTCATCCTAGACTGTTAAACTTACAGCACGCACCTTATGCTCTGGCAGCACTTAGACATGAGTCAGAGATGTGGGGAATAATATATTCCAAGAAGATATAAAGCACCTCATAAGATCAATGCTCAGGCGTGTCAGTAAGTGTATAAAAAACCAAGGACCTCAAATATATTATAAAACTTAATTCTTTTATTGGGAATCCGATTTGGCTAAACGCCTAAAAAGTCATTACCCTTTATTTTCTATAACTGTAGGTGTAAAATTAATAAAGTTTATTGTATTGTATATGAATATATATTTACCGCTCTTTAAAACTCAGCATATAATTTTAGTCCAAATTAAAATTAAAATTATGATAATTTGTGACTCGGTGATAAATCTTTCGAAAACTGTCTAAATAAAACTAACAACAAAAACACGAAAATAAAAAACAATTGGATAATATATTTGGTAGATCGAGTCTTAATTGGCCGAAATTTTATTTAAAATAATGTCAACTGGTATTCTTAGCTTTTGCAAGCAACCAGTATTAAAAATCAGAACATAGTTAAATCAAAAGTAAGTTAGCGTTATTTATAAATGGAAACCTTTATAATGCTTTTCATTTATACACTCACCTTGTAGAACAATCTTTCTCTTGCTCTCGGTCTCGGACTCGAGAGCGTCGAAGAAGGCGGCCCCCGTGAGCAGATAAGTGAAGGTGCACACGATCAGAGATAGGGTGCGGACGTTTTGCTTCTTCATTCTCTAGCGCGCCGCATGCTGGGGCCGGGGGTCCCGCGCCGCTAGCTGCCCCCCGCGGGCCCCCCTGAAGGCCGCAGCCACATGCCACCTCCTGTAACAAAATTTTAAATATTTATATTTACCTTTATATATAGGTAATTTTTTGATAAAAACAAGGAGTACCTACAAGAAATGATTGATACATAACATTGATTTTTTGTTACAGCCTGTATATACTTTAAGTTTATTTCATTTACTAGAACAAGTTAATTTATAGATAAAAACAATTTAAATTCGGATTTTTCTATCCTTAACCAATCATAGTCGGTTACCATAAACAATAATGCATTTATATATTTTAGGCTTTTATAATAATATTAATAATAAACGTATTCCTAAATAACACAGGGTTTCGCTTTAATCAAAAGTGCAAACATTTTGTTTTAACTTCAAAACTCTAATTAATATTAGTCAAATATATATGTATTGTTAAAAAAAATAATTTTTAACAGTTTTTTGTCTCGAAAACGGGTACTTCTTGTAAAGTGGTTTATCTAGCGAGAATTTGATTTTTTAATAAAAAAATTTACTATCATAATAAAAACATATCTTTTACAGGATGAAAATTAAATTTTATCTAAACAACCAAAAATATAATAAGAACTAGAAGGTTTATTTAAAAAAATCTGACAAAATATTGTGAACTATAGATAAAAAACACTTAGTATGATAACCTCAAATTTGAGTTTATAAACTCTTCTTAATAGGTTGGAAATCTAAAATAAGTTGTGCCATGGTCGGCATTAAATAAAAATCAAACAAGGTCTTTAACAAGGGAATTTATGGTAACCAAAATAAGACGGATCACGATTTATGGTCCGGTCACGGTAATTAAAACAGTATTATAAAACAGTTAGCAGAGAAAAAGTAGACAACCGTACCGAAAGTCGGGAGTCCGGGTTGAAGAATTATAAATCGGAGTTAAATATAAGTAATTAGCTTCTCTTACGTAGGAGAAGAACATCCGTTTCAAATTATAGGACTTTGTATTCCGCTTCATAATGGATGTTGCAGTAAATGTAGTGAGGAAGTGTCACATATGGTAGAGGTCCCTTATCCTTTTACGGGGAAACCTCGTTTAGATATTCTTGTACCGGGGCGGCGCAAGTCCTTGCGCAGCCAGAGTATCTAAATCATTGTTGTGCGGATATAGAATAGCTTAAGCAGAATCTAATTTTCACTGTAAAAAATCCAAATACCTATCTCCTATCCGTTTAACTTTTCTTAAAAAGGGAAGATGGAGAGATCATATATTTTAAAGACAATGTATTTAAATAATTACGAAAAATGTTAAAATTGTCAGTACTTTAAGTAAACTGCGCTAAAGCCGTGGTTATTACTACAACTTACCGTATGTTTAAGATATCGCGTTTTCATAATTATCTAAGGCAAATAATTATTTTAACGCCTATATAGCGCAAGAAATGTAATACTCATATAAACCAAGATTGTTTACTAAACTCTATTGCAATAAAGACTTAACCTTATAGTTGCCAGATGTATTTTGCGTATTGCATTATTTATACGTTAATAACATAAATTAGTAAATAAACTGGAAAAAGCTAAAAATGTGGATGTTATACCTTGACGTTTTTAATAAGGCTATCTTAGTAAATATTTTATAGTAATTTATCATAAGAATGATACTTCTCATCGTGTAAGATCTAAACAAATGGTGTGTATTAAGGATAAGCCTGAATTTTCTGTTAATAAAAAAACTAAACACACGAAATCATTGATTATAACTATCTCAGTTATGCTTCAGTGCACGACATTTATTATAAATAAAATTCTGCATTTAAGTAATACTGACTAAAAAGAGTAACAAAAGCTGCAAAATATTATAGAGTTTATAGAATAATATTTTTTATACATTAGTCGGTAAATAAATTATTACTAAGTTATGAAATTAATTTATATTATATTTAATTTTGAAGGTATAATAAAGCCTAAAATTATTACATATTTAAATTTTTTGTAAAA
>JAHBCN010009658.1:0-34373 GCA_019359885.1 Listronotus oregonensis
TAACGTGTGGGGAAAATAATTGCAACAAATTTTTTTTTATTTTACCTAATATCTAATACTTTTGCAAAGAAAAAAGGGAAAAATTTTTCTTTTTTTTTTTTTTTTATATTTTTCCCCCTTTTTTTTTTAAAAATGTTTTAATTTTTGAAATTTTGCCTGCATTTTGCGGATTTTTTTTCAAAAATTTAAACTTGTGTTTTTTAAAAATCTGTAAACCCCCTTAAAAAAAAAAGTTTTTTAATTACAAACAGGGTTTTTTTTAAAAAAAAGGATAAGTCAAATAAAAAAACCCCTTTTTTGCATAAAAAGCAGAAAAGATAGGTGGGGGAAAAACCCCTTATTTTTTTTTTAAAAGGGGAAAAGTTCCACGTCAAAAAAAGGCTACTAAATATGGGTTTCCATTTTTGAAAGTTATTTAAAAAAAATTTTGTCCAAACTTTGGCAATTTTTTTAACACTCTGTTAAAATTAAGGTTAAACTTTTATGTGATTTCTTAAACCTTGAGCTAAGCAATAAATTTAATTACACGCTCGTTATATTTACAGGGTGTAAATTTTTTTTAAATTATGGTCTGTATTTTTAAACTTTCTAAATTTCTAAAACGGTTATTTTTAGGTATAGGAAATATAACAATCCCCCCCTTTTTTTGTTCTATAGTATCAAAAAAATTTTTAAAAAAAATGGGGTGTTATAAAAAAAAATATAACTATGATATGTACTTTTTTTTTGGGGGCCCCCCATATATTTCAAAAATAATTTTGAAATATGCCCCTTTTGGGGCCCACATATGACCGTGAAAAAATATATTACCAACTTTTTTTATTTCTCAAAAAAACGAGGCGAATGGGGGGGGCCCCTGTATATTTAGACGGCAACAGCTAATACATGATTAGCTTTTTTTGCCAGATCAAATAATCGTGGCAAAATTATGTAAAAACATGAAAGGTAAACCCTTGATTTCTTTCACCCACTGACATGTTAAGGCATTGATCTGATGGGTTTTATCTCCTTTAGTCTCTTATTTCACACTATGTCCAACTTATGTTTAAATTTTTTTCTATAGCCCTTTTGGGGGGTCTCTACGTTTAACAATGCGACCCAGGATGTTGCACAATGTTCGATTGAAAAAAAATCAGGTGATACTGGGGGCCATGGTAAGCCGTTAATATGGTAGATTCATAAAGGGTTTTCCGGGAACTAAGCTTTTTGATTGTCTTAAGATATGGAAGGGCATGTATTTTCCCTACTTTGTAAATGTACCGAAGGGACATCATGCATCATGGGTGTAATGTTATGGGCCCCATAACATTACACCCATGATGTAAATATTTAATATTAAACTGTGCAATACATCTTTCATCAGTTTGCCTTTTAACTATTGCTCGACCATGATGCATACCTAAAAAAACAAGATTTGTGACTTAAAATCATCTAATTCCAAAGAGGACAGTTAAAAGAAAGCCCAGAACTTCTTGTTCGGCGATAAACTGTACGCATACCAGCTACCCTTTTGTGTTTTAAAACCACTGATTCGCAATCGCCCATGTTAAACTAAAGCAATCTTCAAGAGCCATAAGTCTTAATCGAGGATCTAGACTTCCTGTTCTTTTCCTGGGATTTTCGGTACCCCTAGCTCTGTGTCATCGGCCTCCTTGAATCCATATATGACAATTTCTCAAAACGGTAAAGTATAAACGGCTTCTTTTTCTTCCCCCGGGGCTCGACTGACACATCTTCTTCAAGTAAGCCCAGAATTTTTTAAAAATCACTAAGCGGGCGAGTATGACCAATCTTTGCACTGGGAAAGTATTGTTTGTTAAAATAATGCACTTTGAATCAAAGTCTTTAAATGTTAAACCATAAACGTAATTGTATATTTTAATTAGACAAGTTCAAAAACAGTCTAAAAAACCGGTAAGAATAGCCGTAGATAATTAATCATTTCTTACTGGACTAAAAATTATTACGCATTAAAAATATTATTTAAATAGGATTATAAATACTGGGGGTTTGCCTTTTTGTCCCTTAGTATAAAAAATTTTTTTACAATTCTTATCAGGTGCTCTTTTTCTTTGTTACTAATCAATTTATTAATAAGTTTTAAAATATGATTTAAAAAGAAATTTTTAAACCTCGTATGAAAAACTTAAATGAAAAAAATTTCCCCCGGAAATAAAGGGTTGGGGAATGTAAAATTTTCCAGTCTTCCCCCAAATTTAAAAATTAAATTCACATTTGTCACGACGCCTTAATTTTGCTTTTTTTTCGCACTGAAGGTGTCACCTAAGTTGCAATTAAGTTCTCTGTGGCTTCCTTTAAATTTCGTTAAGACAAACTTGGCTTAAAACTAACAGGGGAATGCATTCTTTTAAACTTTTTAAACCCCAGTGGGATAAATAAATCTTAAAATAAACTGGTCCAGAAAAACCTTTAATTTGGATTTTTTTTTGAACTTTAAAAATTTTTTTTCCCCCCTACCAGTTTAAGCATAGAAAAAAAATATATAAAATTTAAATGCTCATTTTGCTTTTGGTTATCATATTTGGGATTTTTTTTTTTAAATTCTAAACAATAGGTGAAGAACGTAAAAAAAACCTATAAACGTAAATTACACTGTTTTACATTTTAATCCCCCCTTTTAAATTTTTTTTGATTTTTTTTGTTTCTCTACAATCGGTAAATTCTTTTTGAGTTTGCTCCATACTCAATTCACTCATAATTTTTTAAAAAAAAGAAAAAAGGGGAATATAAAATAAAAGAAAACCAAACCCAAGAAGTAAATTTTAAAAGATTGAAAAACCAAATCATTTTTTTCCCAAAAATACTTTTTTTTTGTCGAAATAAGTACAAAGAGATAAGTTTATTGTTTTTTTTTGCTTCTATTCACAGAAATCGCTTTCACGTTTGAGGGCCCCAAAATTCGCTTACATTTTTTTGGTCCATTTTCTACTATACCGCTATTTCATTTGAGCAATTTTCGATTAAATTTTTTTCCGTGTTCAATTTAAACTGCGCCTAAATTTTCAGGGGGAAAATTCCAAAAAAGGGGAAAAAAAAAAAATTCAACCTGCAATTGGAAATTTTTCAACTAGTTTTGTGTAGTTCTTTTATTTTTTTTTTTTTAGGAAGTGCTACATACTATTTTAAAGGCAGTCCATACTCTAATTGCTTTTCCCCCAAAGGGGGTTTTTTTAAAAAAATTTTTTTAAAAAGCCCCCTTTTTTTAAAAAAAAAATTTTTTTTTTTGGGTTTTTAACCCAAAAAAAAAAAAATTTAAAAAAAAAAATTTTTTTTGGGTTTTTTTAAAAAGGGAAGGGGTTTTTTTTTCCCTTTGGGGGGGGGAAAAAAAAAAATTTTTTTTTAAAAAAAATTTTTTCCAAAAAAATTTTTTTTTTTAAAACCCCAAACCCCTTTTTTTTTTTTTTTTTGGATTTGGGGGAAATTTTTTTTAAGGTTTTTTTAAAAATTTTTTTTTCCTTTTTTTTTTTTTTTTTTTTTTAAAATTTTTTTTTTTTTTTTTTTGGGGGGGAAAAAGGGGGAAAAATTAAAAAAAAGGGTTTTTTTTTTTTTTAAAGGGGAAAAAATTAAAAATTTTTAAATTTAAAAAGGGAAAAAAAATTTTGGTTTTGAAAAAATTTTATTTTTTTTTTTTTTAAAAAAAAAAATGTAAAAATTTTTTAAAAAAAAAAATTTTTTTTTTGGGGGGGTTTTTTGGGCAAAAATTCCCCCGGGAAAAATTTAAAAAAAAATTTTTAAAAAAATTTTTTCCCCAAAAATTTTTTTTTTCCCTTTTTAAAAAAAAAAACCGGGGGAAAATTTTTTTTTTAAAAAAAATTTTAAAATTTTTTTTTAATTTTAAAATTTTTAAAAAATTTTAATTTTTTTTCCGGTTTTTTTTTTTTTTTGTTTTTTAAAAAAAGGGGGAAAAAAATTTTTTTTTTTGGGGGTTTTTTGTTTGGCCCAAAAAAAAAAAATTTTTTTAAATTTTTTTTTTTTTTAAAAAAAAAAAAAGAATTGGGGGCCAAAAAAATTTAATTTTTTTTTTTAAAAAAAAAATTTTTCCATTTTTTTAAACCCAAAAAAAAAAACCCTTTTTTTGTTTTTTTTTTTTTTTTTTTAAAAAAACCCCAAAAAAATTTTTTTTTTTTTTAAAAGGGGTTTTTAAATTGGGGCTTAAAAAAAAAAATTTTTTTTTTTTTTTAAAAAAAAAAAAAAAGGGGGGGGTTTATTTTTTTTAAAAATTTTAAAAAAATTTTTTTTAAAAAAAAGGAAAACAAAAAGAAAAAAAAAAAAATAAAAAAAAAATTTTTCCAAAAAAAAAAAAAAAAAAAAAAAAAAATTTTTTTAAAAAATTTTTTTAAAAAAAAAAAAATTTTTTTTTTTTTTAAAAAAATTTTTTTAAAAAAATTTTTTTTTTAAAATTTTTTAAAATTTTTAAAAAAAAGGGGGTTTTAAAAAAAAAAACCAAAAAATTTTAAAAACCCTTTTTTTAAAAAAACCTTTTAAAGGAATTTTTTTTTTAAAAAAAATAGATACAACAGAAAAAAAAAAAAAAGGGGGGTTTTTAAAAAAAAAAAAAAAAATTTAAGGGGGGAAAAAAAAAACCCCTTTTTAAATTTTTAAAAATTTTTTTATTTAAAATTTTTTTTTTAAAAAGAGTACTTTACTCAAGCATTTTTTTTTTTTGACTTACCTTTATATCCGTTAACTTTTCATAAAACTAACTACTGCTAAAAATTTTTGGGATAAAAGCCCCAATTTTTAAAAAAAAATTTGAAAATTTAAAAAAAAAAGTTTTCCATTTTTGCAAATTTAATGGTCCATTGTATATCTAAATATACCCAAAAGTGATCATTTAACGGTTATCCCAAAAAAATTGATATGCAATAAATCAAATTTTACTCATTGTTTTCATAAATTGCTCACGTTTTATAAACCAATTTATAATAAAGGTATTGTATTTTGCTCAAAATATGTTATAAATAAACACTGCTAAAATTTAACGGGAAAAATCAAACAATTTTTAAAGACAAAAATTTAAAAAAAAGGAATGCGGGACAGCATACAAAATACCTTGCTGACTAGTTGTTGACAAAAAAAAAAAATTTTTTTTTTTTTTTTTTTTTTTTTAAAAAAAAAAAAAAATTTTTTTAAATTTAAAAAAAAATTTTAAATTTTTTTAAAAAATTAAAAAAAAAAAAATAAAACAAAAGCCTCAGGGGGCATACAAGAAACAATTGGTTATCATTCTCAAAAAAGTGCCCAGAAGGGGGTGTTCTTTTCTTGTGCCCTTCTTCAAAGTAAACACTGCGGGACACGCTATGGACTGGCAGAATGCAATAATTTTGGATAGAGCAGACAATTGGTCAAAAGAACTTTCCTAGAAATGGTACATATTTACTTACAACCCAAAAAAATGAATAAAAATCTTAGCTCCATTTATAATTATATTCTCTCGTACCAAAAAAACGATAACAATTTTTCGTTAAATTCAGAAATAAGCATCTAAACTTTGCATTTTGTAAGTACATAGATATTACAATCTATTAATTTAAAACCTTTGTAAATGGTATTCATTTTCATACCATCATATTGTTTTCCCTGTTTATTTTACAAAAAGAATGAAGAAAAAGTGAGGGAAACAGGAGAAATTAATTTTTTTTTTTTTTCCTATTATTACCTTAAAATAAAATCAGTTTTCAAATCTTCACAATAATGCATCTGCAAACTCTCAATTGTGAGCAGTGTATAAATAATTACCTAGGTACCATGACAGATGGCTCTGTCAGTTCTGCATGATACGGCCTATGATGTCCGAATCTTAAAAATGGAAAATCCAAGGTTTTTAAAATCATTATATCAGATTTTCTTAATTCTTGCTCAACTGACAACTCCAAATTTGGTCGTTAAGTTTTAAAATCGTACTTGTTTTTTGTAAGTTTTTTCTATAAATTCTTTTGCTTTTTGTTATATTCTTTTCACTCCATAAAAGCCTTGTTAATAACAGGGTGGCAATGATCCACGTGCTAAAAACTAGATTAAAGTCAATGTAGTTTAAGGAGGAATGTGAATAAAGTTTTGTTCTTCATTGGTATTAAACCTGTTTCATGTTTTCAACTCACATATGGTAAGAACTTTGTAAAAGGGAGAAACATTTTTGTTGGTTTCACTAACAAGAATCATTTTGTTTTATTTTTAGATTGTGCTGATGATGGGAAAAATTTTTTCCGAAAGATGAAGTTTTTCAATAAAGAGTTAATTATTTAAAGTGGCCTTTTCAATTCACTGCATTTCCACTACTCTGGTTTCAGATTTTTTCTTTAACTAGTCAGTCACGACTACCCTTCCCCCTTTATATATATAATATATATAATATATATATATATATATATATATATATATATATATATATATATATATATATATATATATATATATATATATATATATATATATATATAAAAAATAAATAAATATATATATATATATATATATATATAAATAAACAGTAGCAAAAAAGTTAAGAAATATTAGACTATATAAATATCTCAATAATTTTAATTAACGCAAAAACTCTAGTATAATGCAAAAATTTATAAGAAATAGAAAACAACTTTTTCCAACCCACTTTTTTGGTTAAATCTAGTATTTTAATCTAATAAAAGCACGGTCAAAATTAAAAAAAAACTTTTAGCCTTTTCAGCTAACTATATGACCTGTGCTGCAGAAAATGTTACTAATTTAATTCCGAAGATATAAAATTTGCAAAATATTAAAAATATTATAATTCATAATTTAAGAACAGTCCACAATTTACCTGTTATAATAATTGTTATATGAATGTAAAATTACTTTAATAAATAAAATTTAAGTTAATTTACGCACTTAATATTTTTTTGTTTTTGCAACATTACAATGCAATTTTTACTATTATATAAAGGATTTCATTTAAAACGGTCGTAGTGGGCCAAAAAAAAGCATTAATAGCAGCGGCAGGCAGGCAAATAACATGTCCGAAGGTGAACAATCTATGCGGGAACTTTTTTAGTATTTAATTAATTAACTACAGCATAATACACTCTCAGTGGCATGATTAATGATTTGGCTGATTTATGTATTTCACACGTTGATTAATCGCTTTTGGGTATATCGCGAGTAACGTGTTCACTGACTCGATCGAAAATACTTAAGTTTCCTTGTTATTTTTGTTAGGCGCATAGGTACTCCTTTAATTAAACTTTATACTTCGAAAACACCATTCATTATACCTATGTACTAACGCGCGAGTCACATTAAAAGCAGAAAATAATATTATTATGGAGAAAATTTCACTAAGTTAATTTTATTTATTATCTTAATTTAAAATTATTTAATTCTAATATAAACAGAGTGTTATGGAAATGTTTTAAATATTTTGAAACCTTAATATCCCTATGAACTAATAAAGTAGGGGACCACTTTTACGTAGTAGTTATTTAAAATAATGTCCGTGCTTGAACAACGTTGACGGAACTGGGAAAGAATGGAAAACCTGGCACTCCAGGTACTTTGGTACAGTGACCGCCAAAAAGTATGCGACATATAAAAAAAAATTATGATGTTTAGAAAAATTGATTTCGCGGATCAACTCTGCATCACTTAAAACCTCAGAAACAATTAAACGATCCCGATTGTCATTTGTTATTTGGCAGCAAATTTGAATTTTGTTAGGTCGGTTGACCGAAAGTCCCCTTATTTGTCAAAAAAAAGTTATGAGGATAAGTTGTTCAGAATTTAATTTTATGGCTATGTGTAAAATTTTGAGCCATTTCAATAAAAACAAAAATTTGAATACTTTTTTCCATAAAAATATTTTTGTTGAATTTTTTTTTTATTATTTAGAAACGGGTTTTCCAGACCTAAACTAATGTTTCGGCACAATTTTTTTTACTTTAGTAAGTTAGTCGTTTTTTTTCGATATATTATAATAATTTATTATTATAATATATCGATAATTTATTATTATATTAATTTGTTATTTGGGGTTATTTTAATTATTACGTTGAATCGTTTAAACGGTTACAAATTAGTATTTCAAATTCCGAGTTAGGATATTTAAAAAATGCCTATGCGACAACGCGGGTTTCCAAAAAATACCATTTTTTAAAATTTCCTTCGGAAAAAAAGGAAAAATGGCTCAAAATTTTACACATAGTCATAAAATTTAATTCTGAACAACTTATCCTTATAAAATGTTTCGATATTTTGACAAATAAGAGGACTTTCGATCAACCGACCTAACGAAATTCAAATTTACTGCCAAATGACAAATGACAATCGGGATCGTTTAATTGTTTCTGAGGTTTTAAGTGATGCAGAGTTGATCTGCGAAATCGATTTTTTTCTAAAAGTCATAATATTTTTTTTTCCATATGTCGCATACTTTCTGGCGGTCACTGATATATATATATATATATATATATATATATATATATATATATATATATATATATATATATATATATATATATATATATATATATATATATATATATATATATATATATATATATATATATATATATATATATATATATATATATATATATATATATATATTTTTTTTTTATTCGCCGTTGTTAAAACGTAAAGGCCTATCTAAAAATTGGCAATAATGGGTTAGATACAAATAAACAAATCTATATGTCCTCCTTGTTGGGATGAAGCTGGTGACTCAATCTGGAACCGTTTAGCCAGTACGGAACCATATAATTTAGCCCTATCTCAAATATGAAAAAAAATATTTAAACATATAGGCGTATCTCGATTTACGCCTCTTTTTAAACAACTCAAACAAGAACATTACTGATACTATTAAAGGCATCTCACATTTTGCATGTCATTCCTTATGTACGCAAGATGTGAACGAAAATGATGAAGGGTAAACTATAGCTACAGTTCGATGGACGAGTCTGTGTCTAAGAAAGAATGTTTCTTTTATTTTTAGTAAAATTTAGTGTATTTAAAAGGAAAATAATAAATTTTAAAAAAATAATAATAATTTTGTTTTACAGGGAAAAGAGACCAATGTGGTTTTATGCAAAGTATTTTACGAAGGATAAGGAAACAAAGTTGAAATGAAGTTATTTTTGACGGAAAACCAAATTAAAAACGCTGTGCGTGATATTAAAAAAATTTCCAGATTTAGTAAAATAATCCCAATTGTTTGTTTGTGTTTTGACCTTCGACAGGTAAATCTTGCCTTTCTCAAACGACGATGCTATTTTCCAAAAAAGAAAGTTTGCTATAATTTAACTTTTCTTTAATATAGGTTCTCGAGTTTGCTATGTCTTTATGTGGGACAAGTTTTATAGTGGAAGGGGTGGCTCTGAAATAACAACTGCTCTATTTGAAACGTTGCAAAAATATGACGAAAAAAAGTATGATCTGCTGACTTATTCGCATTTGTGGAGGACAAAACCGAAATTCTATCGTCTATCGAAACTCTATAAAGTATATCCCTTGGGTTTTAATGATTTCTTGGACTTCAAAACATTTAGTGACAACCTTAGAGTTCGCTCCATACGAATCGACGATGAGGAAAAAACATTTAAATGGACGGACATAGTAAAATTAAGGTCAAAGAAGAACTATTTGAAAAAATATTTTTAAAACGAGCCACTTGGATCAAAACCATCGATCACTGTCCTTAAAGCGCCAAAGTGCCCGTTTATAATAAAAAACAACCCAATAAGTTAAATAAAGGACCTTGCCCAAAAATACGGAAAAGTATAATGATTTGAAAGGTCTCTACCCGAAACCCGCCAGTGATAAAGCTGCCTGAACAGGTCCACTTCTATAAATCTCCTGCCGTTTTTTTTGACTAAATAATTTTTTTTTTTTATAGCTTTTTTAAGGGTTAGGGTATTTCTTTTTGCAACTCAGAAAAAGCTGATTTTGTTTATTTTGTTGTTTTTTTTGTTACCAAACTATAGGATTTTTTGTTGTTTTGATAATACTTACACCAATAAGGTAAAAAATATTTTTTTAAATTCCTATTTTTTAAACTCATACTATATTATTTTTCTATTATTATTCTTTGGTATTTTGGCTAATCGTAAGTATAATATTATTTTATTGCTTCTTAATTATTAGTGTTATAACCACTTTAAATTTGGTTTGAAAAAGTTTGTTGAAAATATTAAAATATTTTCATTTACCCTATCCACGCTGTTTCCTAATTTAGAAAAAAAAATAATTATTTTTTAATAACTTTTTGTTAATTATTTTGCACCCAAGTTTGAATTTGATAGTATATACATCTTTATTTAAAAGGGCGTATCTCATTATTATAGGGGATATAATTTTTATTAGCAACACATACAGGCGTATCTTGAAAAAATGGTAAATAATAACAATAAAATTAAAACAACAACAATTTCGATTGCCTATAGCGTTCTTCAATTATTGATAAAAATAACTGTGAAAAAGGATAATTTATGTCTAATAGTTTTTTAGCAATGTGCTTTTAAGGTTACCACTTTTCATAATTGCTCTACTGTAAAGTTATAAAAAACGAGATACGCCTTTACGGATTTTCAACGACGATATATATATATATATATATATATATATATATATATATATATATATATATATATATATATATATATATATATATATATATATATATATATATATATATATATATATATATATATATATATATATATATATATATATATATATATATATATATATATATATACAGGGTGCCACAGATTCGAGTGCATGCATGGGGATCTCGGAAACCGTAAGAGATAGGAAGTCGGTTAAAATATGGCAAAGTTGTGTATTTGCGTAACTAACCATGTCCACTGTAGAAAGTTGTTAAATTCCGAGTACTTCCGGAGATATCCGAAAAAAACTGAAATTTGCTGATTTCGTTTTTATTTTTTTCTGACGTTATTTAACGAAATATGGAAAAACAAGAGACACTTTCTCATAGCCACTTTTTAAACTCTACAAAACAGCGTTAAGAGATTTTTCGCACGACGCACGGTGGGGTATTGAAGGCCGAAATGTGGCCAAAAATATACATTACTAAATTAAATATTTTACCAAGCTAATATCCTGATGGACCTGCCAAAAGGTCGTACTGATAATCCCCACCATTTACTCTTGATACTGGATCGCTTTAGTTTTTTTATTGGTATCTATTGTGAACAGTTTGTGTATGATCTTTTAAAAAGATTAATTAATATAGAAAATAGAGAATATTTATTTATTTCTTTAACGCTTTTTTACGATGGCTAGCACTTTGAAAGGTATGTAACAATGTATATATCTCGGTTTATTTACTCTTGTTGCGATAAAATATTTTTTATTATTTATTATTTTAAGCAATTTATCATTATTTTTTTATTTCAAATTATTAATACTCTAAGGATTTTATTATACTTCCAAGCTCTTCCAAAGGCTTTTCTAAATTCACATTTATAAACAACACATCAATTAAGAAAATTGCATCAAAAAACTGTGCGGAAATTTGCGGATAAGACATTTACAATTGTTTAAATATAGGTGTATCATAAACTAATAGATATGAAAATATACTGATTATTTAATTTTATTAATGTTTATATAGTTTTCTTTTAAAATTTCGAAGTGATATCACTCAAAATATCAAACAATAACAAGATATATTAGAGGATGTCCTGAGCGAAAATACGAACAAAAAATGAAAAGTTTGGAAAAGCATATACTCAGTATTCTCAAATGTCCTGATGAACAGGCTTGCATTATAAAACACAAAATATCCGATTTAAAATTTCATTTTCAAGAAAAATAGGCAGCTGCTTGTAGGAAAGAGTATGTTTTCCTAAAAACGTATGAAACGTGGTTAGACGCAACTATCGATTTTCCGTAATTTTTATACTCACCGTCAGGTAGACCACCAAAACCAATTGACCAATTAAGCGAAAGAAGCAAAAGAAGGAAAACAGAAGAACTTAGGGAAAAGGTCTCCACATATGAATTGGTGTATGCGACCCAAATGATGATGAGGGCTGAAGGTAAGGTGACTGCCTCTCGAATTCTAAAAGATTTTAGTGCATCACTAGAACGAGCTAAAAAATACCAGAAGGCATTCACGTTAACAACTGAAAGGCAACAGTTATCTCCTCAGGAAGGACTTTCGATTTTTGTTAAGGCTGATTTAACCAGAAATCAATATAATATAATAAGGAATGCCGATAGAGATAGATTTCCGTGTTATTCACTTCTACAAAAGGCGAAGTTAGAGTGTTACCCAATTACATGAATATATTAACGTTACCTCCACTAGTGCTAAAATAAATCTTCAAGCTATTTTAGATCATACAGCAACCCGACTTTGTAAACTGTTATCTGAAGCTTTAGAAACTCTTAAATTGGAGCAATTACAAGACTTACATTTGATTTCTAAATGGGGATGTGACGGCTCGCAACAAAGCCAGTTTAAACAAAGATTTGACGACGATTCTGATAGTGACGCAAATATTTTTTTTAGTTCTTTTGTGCCATTGCAGCTAGTTATTAAGTCAGAAAATCAAAGTAAACTTATACGGAGTAATCCTTATGCCTCCTCCCCAAGGTTTTGCCGCCCAATTTGATTTGAATTTGTCCACGAGTCAGTCGATGTCACTAAAGAAGAAATCTATTTTATCGAAAGTCAAATACAAAATTTAAAAAATGGTGCTGTAGCACTTGCCACTGGTGAAATTAAGATTTAGCATCATCTTTTATTTACCATGATAAATGGCAAAGTCTGCAATGCAGCTACTGACACTTAATCTACTCAAAGATGCTTTATTTGCCTAGCGACATCAAAAGAATTTAATGACCTGGAACGCATTAGATTGAAACCAATAAAAGCTAAAAATTTGACATTTGGACTTTCCATTCGTCATGCTAGAATACGTTTCTCTGAAACTATTTTACATTTGTCATACAAACTGCCAATTAAGAAATGACAAGCAAGAAGTGAGGAGGAAAAATCAATCGTAGCAGCTACGAAAATAAAATTTCAGAGCGATTTTAGAACAAAAATGGGCTTGCTTGTGGACCGTCCTAAACCTGGATGTGGAAACACGAACGATGGTAACACATCCAGAAGGTTTTTTGCAGACACTGAAATGGCAGCTGCCATCACAGGAGTTGAAATGACTATTATTGACTTCCGACCCATTTTTATCCAGTTTAAAACCAAGAACTAGATCTTCAAGAAAATATTTCACAAAGGAGACATTGAATATGCTTTTACCACCGGACTACGAAACAACAGAGGATTCTGAAGAAATTGAAGGTTCAGATGTGGACACCAGTGATAGTGAAATATATTAAAATAATTATTTCCTTGTTGGTCCTGGCTTATTATTTTAACATGCAAACTTTGTTATGTTTGGTTTAATATTTGTTTTTTTTTGAACCTATTTGCCACTTCGTAAACATTATACATAAAAAAAATTGTACCAACATGAGTTTTTATGTGTATTAGAGTTGAATAATAAGCGTATGTACTCAAAAAATATATCAGAATAATTTTGACCGTGAATACCTACCCAATACCCCACTGTGCGACGTTTCGTTTTTGTTAAACCATCATCAACTTTATTTTTTTAAATACGGACCTGGGTTTTTTATTTAATTTTTTTGAGCCCCTTATTATCCCAATTACTAAAATGTGTAACACTTAATATTTATTTAACAAATATGGAACGCCCCTATAGTAAATCATGTGCGTTCCTTGTCTAACTCATTGTCTCTTATGGAAAAAATGTTTATTTAACAAAAAAACATTAAGTGTTATACATCGTTGTAATTGGGATTATAACTGCTTTAAAAAAATGCAATAAACAATTGAGTGTCGTATTTAAAAAAATAAAGTTGATGATGGTTTAACGAAAACGAAACGTCGTACGGAAAATCTCTTAACGCTGTTTTGTGGAGCTTAAAAAGTGGCCATGAGAAAAGGTCTTTTGTTTTTTTATATCTCTCTAAATACCGTCAGAAAAAAATAAAAACGAAATCGGCAAATTTCGGTTTTTTCCAGATATCTTTGGAAGTACTCGGAATTTTGCAACTTTGCCATAAATTAACCGACTTCGTATCTCTTACGGTTTCCGAGATCCATATGCATGCACTCGAATCTATGGCACTATGTATATATGTATATATATATATATATATATATATATATATATATATATATATATATATATATATATATATATATATATATATATATATATATATATATATATATATATATATATATATATATATATATAATATATATATATATATATATATATATATATATATATATATATATATATATATATATATATATATATATATATATATATATATATATATATATATATATATATATATATATATAATATATATATTCCAAATTTTGGGATTCGGTCTAGGGCTGAAGTAAAACTCTTTTTACTAAACGCCGAGCTTGGAAATTTATTTTTCCTTTTCAAGGGTGCAAAGTGAGTTTTCTTAAGGCTAAAGTCATTATAAGAAACATAATCAATTCATTGTTTTACATCTTAGTGCTCATAATTTTTGAATTTAAATTTTTTTTAAAATTTATACATTCTGGTGTTTTCTAGAACATCTTGAAACATACTACAGCTCGGCGTTTAGTAAAAAAAGAGTTTTACTTCAGCCCTAGACCGAATCCCCAAGAATTTGGAATCTTTGTATTCAACTAGTCGGTCAAGACTACCCTTCCACTTTTATATATATATATATATATATATATATATATATATATATATATATATATATATATATATATATATATATATATATATATATATAAATAAAGTACCTTGAGTGCCAGGTTTTCCATTCTTTCCCAGTTTCGTCAACATTGTCCAAGCACAGACCTTATTTTAAATAACTACAACCTAAAAATGTTGCCCCGGCTGGGAATCGAGCCCGGATCGCCGGGGTGGCGACACGAAACTCTGACCACTGCGCTACCGAAGAGACAAATAATAATGTCCACTAACTCTTTATTGGTGTAAAAAGAAATGTATCATTTTGACGACCTTTTACACAAACAAACAAAACTACAAATATAAACAAAATAAGGTAAGAGTAGAAAATATCATCAAAATAGGAAATACCGTAAAAATTTACATTGCAGATTAACAGCAAAGAAATTTTTATATAATCGGCAATGCGGGCGACGAACGTTGGTTATTGAACCAATCAATTTTAAGTTAACAAGTACGGTCTGCCAGATTATTTTAGCATAATTGTAAAAACGAAAGTTATACATAAGATTTAAATCACCTTTTTTTATAGCTATTCCGGTTTTGTTTTCGCTCTCAGTTATTTTTTTACAATATACAAATAGAAATCTAACTTCCTGTTAAACTAGTTGTGTCTTTGGATAGGAGCCTTAGATAATTACAAAATTAGCTATAGCCAAATTAAGCAAAGACATAAGATAGCCAATAGCTAATATAGCTATTATTAACAGTAGCTGTGACGACGGCTCACTTTGCTTTAAAATTATCATTTTTGAACAAGTTTTTTTAACTCTTGGGCAATAGCTTGTATTAGATACTGTGAAAGCTATGTTTTTAAATATTTAATTCATTCTTTTCTTTCGTTATCACGTTTTTAAACCACGTGGCAGTGCCACCACGAATGTTACAACCGTCGAATGCGGTATTTCGGCCTGCAGTCACCATACGTTACATAATATTGCTTATCTGACATAACGCGATTTTTAACGCAATAAATTTAGGTAACGCGTAATTTTTTGTTCAAAGTATTTTATTTGTGGACCTTGTCAGAATTAAAACTAATTTACACCACGCAACACCTGTGACCAATTGCACCTTTTACGGATCTACGCACTAGTCTACGAGCAACGAAATGCAAACTTTTTCGCTTCAAAGATAAACCAAAACTAATATTTTTGATCCAGTTTTACTGGATTATGGCAACTACCGAAAAAGTAATTAAAAAGTACGCTCTTAGAATGTGTTATTAATGGATGTTGCAGTTCTAATGGAGTCGCTTGAATTTTTCTAAACTCGTTTTTGTATATAAAAAGTTTTAAGCAGCTTAACGAGCTACTTAAATATATTAAAAAGTTTACAAGGGAATAAACAAAATTAATTAGGGTTTACGAGAACTTCAAAAATAACGAGGATATTTTGATAAAATTTATAATAATTTGACACATTTATTATTGCATTAAATAAAAATTTTATGCTTTAATTAAACAAAGTGTTTTTCCTATAAAGCAGCGCAAGAAAGTGATATATCATAAAATAACAAACGATGAACTATCAAGAAATTTTTAAATACCTACTACTTACCAATTCTTTCTTCTTTATAATTTTAAAAGTAAACTATCTACCTAACTACCAAAACCTAACTACCAAAACAGTTTTATTATTTGGTAATACACTTTCTTTTTAAATTTACATTGGTATTTATTTTTTGCATTATTTTAAAGAAAAATAATAATAACTACATAACAACAAAATTAATGAAACCACTTAAATTCATGTTAAAGTGAGCAGGAATAAAAGATTATATATGATAATGAGAGTAAAAAACATGTAAAAAATATATTTATTTATTTCCTTTTAAAAATAGGTACAAAAAATGTTAAACCAACAAATAATTTTAATTAATGTAAAAGTTCACGGGAAAATAATCAGATCTAAATAATTTCTGCAAAATGTAAAATATGTTTTTTAAATTGGCAGCTCGTTGAAATTTATAATAATTATTATACACATATATAATTTTTTTGTTACATAAAATAATATAAAGGGATTAATAAAGAAATCAATATATTAAAATGAATAAATAGTTTTATCAGCATAAAATGTCTCAAAGCCTACCAAAAAAATAATTTTAAAATGAAAAATGGTAATATAAGTTTTTTGTGTAAATATAATTTAAAACCTAAAATTGCTTTTTTGAAAGATAACTTTTTCAGGTAATGGCAAAGATCGGTTGGGTCAATTATGTATTTTTTTATTACTATTTGGTTGGCTGAATTTAAATTTGTCGCTTAAAAGATATATTAACAACAGATTTTAGAAATAAAATCACAAAAATATAAAAAATAACCTAACTTTTTAAAGTTACTTTAAATAAATAGGTTGGTAAATAAGTTCAGTCGTTCGATAAGAAAATCATGCTTTTATGGTTTAAAATACATTTTGCTACTCTATATATTTTTCCTGAACGTTAATACATTTATGCCAGTATTCTTTTAATTTCTAGATTCCATACTAAAAGTAAGAGTTAGAAAAACTATCAAAATATGCTTTTACGGCTGCTATTATCTTTTCGTTCGATAAAAATCGTTTCGAATGCACACATTTTTTAAGATCTGGAAACAGCCAGAGAGGAAGCCAAATCTGGTGATTAAGGCGAATGTTGTAACAATTCGTATTATAATTAAATGGTTTTTGCGATGGTTTTTTGAGCTGTGTGGGAGGGTACATTGTCCTAACGGTAAACCATTTTTTTATAATCCAAATATTTTCTAAGGATTTTCTACATCCAGCACCTTAGTCCCTTGTATCGTTTAGGGTCATGGTGGTATACCCAAGTCTCATCCACAGTAATAAAAATGATTTTTTTTTCTGTAAACCTGATCTTTTTTTACGAATTTTTCATTCAGCTGGTCCAAGAAGTAAAAATATTATTTTAAGTTCATTGTTTAACAAGTTCAATGAATATCCACGACAATAAATTTCCTAATTTTGTATCACAAAACACTGATGATAGTTTTTTTGGCCAATTTTTAAAGACAAACTCGCTTTAGAACCGAAATACTGGATTGCCACCACTATTTAGCCTCTTGTTTTGAGTCAAGATTATGGTGGTAGAACCAAAGCTTATCCATAGTGATAAAATGATGCATAAAATTAATTTTAAAATGCTCCGAATGTTTTTGAAAAATTCGAGCTTAAATGTGATTTGTTCCACTGTTAGCAAATGCAGCACCCACTATGGACAGACCTTTTTAAAACTTAAAACTCTAGCTAAAAAATATTTTTTACACTGCCTAGTAAAATCCTTGGGGCTTCTACTAAATCTGTCCTAATTAATTATCTTTCAAAATCATATCATGTTTACAACAATTTGGGATATTTCTGGTGTTGATACACTTTTTGTTTTACATAAAATTTTACACGCGTTCTTTAAAAAGTACTATTATTCTTAGAAAAATAAACCGTCAAGCCCAATAGCGCGTCCTACTGAACAATCAATAGGAGTTGGCGTTTTAAAGGATAATTTAGACTTATCCCTAAAAAATTAAAGGGGACACTCAATATGCTGTATGTAATGTACAATTTAATCAAAAAAATATAATATATTAAAACCAAAGACATGGTATTAGTTTTTAAAAGAGCCCTTAAATTTAAAACCAACCAAGGGGTAGGGAATCCTAGGTATTATTTATAGAGACAGAATACCAAATGCGCTAATTTGATGACCAACAGAATACGGTAGACCAGTACCATACCATAATAGATTTTAAAGGTAAAGAACAGAGAAAAATGGACCGTTTTTCTTTTTCAGGTTAAATCTTTGCACTTTAGTGGTCTTGATTCACGAAGAGCAATTTTGTAAAAGGCAATTTTTTAAATTATCACTTAAAAAGTTATTAAAAAGTCCTCGTTGGGTTCACGCCAAAAAGATATTCCATGGGCCCGGGGTATAAAGACTTAGCTTGCTTAGTCCAATTGACACATCTAAACTAACAAATCGCCTAAAACAAAAAAAAACAAAAATCCAAACACTTATCTACGTTTCGGTGGCAAGTCCTCCACCGTTTTCAAGATAAAAATAAAGAAATAAAACTTAAAATGAAATAATTTTTAAAATTAAGATTAGTATAATTTTGATAAAAAATTATAGATATCCTGAAAAATTCTTTATGAAATTTTCGACGTCATACAGAAGTAATGTATGACATTACGTCAAAAATTTCAAAAATCTATATTTTTTCATCAAAAATTTACCTATTTTAATTTTAAACATTGTTTAATTTTCAGTTAAGTCTTTATACTTTATTTTTATCTTGAAAGCGGTGGTAGACTTGACACCGAAACTAGATAAGTATTGGAATTTTTTGGGTTTTTCTCTTTTTTTTTTGTTTTGGACGATCTGCTAGTTTAGAGTTCAGTAGAACTGAGCACGCTCAGTTCCCAACCCCGGGACCAGGGCCAAAGCGGTTCCATTGTACAAAATTTTATTTTGGCGTGTACCCAACGAGGACTTTTCAGAAAATGAATCCGCCTTAACAATACGTTACATTTCCACATTTCAATAAAAAGTTTTTTTTTTTTTTACTCGGTTAATACATTTTTACGCTGTCATTTTCTTAAATAATAGGCCATATAAAGAATATAATAAAATAATTGTATTTTACATATACTTTTTTTTAAACCTTAAGGATTATATTAAATCAATAATAAATGACCTTAATGTATTATACTAATTATGTGTCAACCACCTTTAACAACTGGGATTTTCCCAAAGCGATTTGTGGTTTAGTAGATAAGAAATTGTTTATATTTTTTGATAATTTTTAGAAGTAACTTTATTTAAAAGTTGGGTTTAATATATGTTATTTTAATACATGTTACCCACGAAAAAAACATTAGGTATTTAATATTAGAGTATATTTTAAAGTTTTGATTTTATTAAGACTTACACAGTGTGTACCAAAAGTCCCGGAGTTTCCAATTATTTCACGAACTATTGTATGAAATGCGTTTGCTGGAAGTACAGGCAACGTTACCAGATTTTCCACTTTCAAGAATCAAGTGTCAACTTTTTTATTTTTTCGGATTCCCTGCTTAATTTGCTGTAGACTGATAATAAAATATCAAGGACTGAAATTACAAGTATTTCAAATAAATGGCTTTTTCTTAAAGCAGGTGATACCGAATAAAAAAATAATTCTCGCACAATTAATTGGAAAGTATGAGGTTGGGCGTTATCGTGAAGCAGAATAACACCCTGTATTGATCGGTTACTCCTTTTTATATGAAATGCAGGTTTATCTTTTGAGTAGTACACCCAGTCGGTCAACACCCTCGGTAAGCCCAGGTTTTATTGCAGATAAGTAAAAAAAATGCATACTTTTATCTAGGTATCGTCAGAAAAGATCAGTAGAGACTTCAACACGTTGCTGTTTTTGTTCCGTAGTCAGCAATCTGAGTGTAAACCTTTTGGTAATGCAGATGGGAATGTAGGAGTTCCTTGACGCTACCAGTACCAATAGTAATTTTTGTGACATTTCAAAAACAAAATATTTTTTATTAACAAGTATAAGGTTATTAAATCAATATTGATTTGTGTCAAAGTTTTTGGAAGTTTTGCATGCGACAAATTTTTGAGCTTAAACTTCTTGCAATAATTATTGATAAAGTGGATTTTCCATTTTGTGCTAAAAATTTAACTATTAAGCGTTGCGCAAAGAAAAATAAACTGCCCAATATGTCATTTTGACATCTAACGAAGAAAACCAATTTAAGTGATTATCACATTATGCACGCGTTATAGATACTTTATTGCAAAAATATTTTGACAGACCTGCGGCTAATTCGTTCAGTCCTGAGTATAAAATTCCGGGTCATATTTGAACCACTCTCCCATACACAAGTCGTTGTTAGATTGTTTTTTTTAAGAGATAATCATCTTATGTGCAAAATTCCAGAATCACTATCCTAGCGTATCGTATTATTTAATAAAAAATAAGTTATTGTCAATTGATGAAAATTGCTACCAAACACGTAACATATTTTTCACAGTTACGCTAAATATTTTGTATTTGTGATTTTTTTTGCATGAACTTGTATTTTGGCCCTCAAATTAAATATTTTAACGAGAAAATTCCCAAAATTAAAAAAAAATACAAGTTGGCAATACTTAGCGCGTCCCTAAATTTAACAAGCCATACAATACTTACTACCTGAAATAATCATATCGCCTCGTTCGGTGGTCCAGTAATTGATCGAAGTAGGAAACGCTTCTGTGCGGCACTCCAAAGTGACGTCTTGGCCAATGTAAGCGCCCTCCAACTGATTGGGGATTGACAACATGGGGGGAACTGCAAAAAAACAAAATATAGGAGGTGGAGAACTTCTAAAAATAGGACAAGAAGTGTGCTTTACGTGCAATAAACTAGAATATCAAAAGTAAAAAAACATCAAAATATTCGTATCTTTAAAAGATTGCAAAATTTGTCCATATTTTTAATGCAGATATTTTTATCTTCAAACAAAAGTAAACAAAATTTTTAAAATATTATTATATTATATACAAAGGGTACTAAATATTATGTATAATATAGGGTGTTTCAAAAGTCAACGTAAACCTTTTAGAAGCATCTTCCCCGCATTAAAATAAGAAAAAAAAATCCTATACAGGGGTCCGAAAATGCCCTGCTTTCGAGTTAGTAATGAAAACGGTTTTAAATTAATTGCAACTACTAATAAGATGCAATTTATATACAGAATTGCATTAAATTTTATGTATAATTTAATGACAAAAAAAAACAAATTAATATACGGCTGATAAAGGGGAGATTTTTAAGGGTGGTGGGTGTTTTGTCATTCAAACTTTTTTATGCAATTTTTTTTTTATTTTAATTGTTAGTAGGAAAGAACAGACAATTTTGAGTAAAAAATACTCCAACCCTAAAACTATAGATCCAACAGTTTGCAAGAAATTGGAGTTTAAAAATTTTGTTACACATCTTAACACATATTTACCTTTTTTTTAACGTTACCCTTTTCCCTTGTGCAGCATCTTCTACTCATTAAAATAGGAAAAAAGTTTTTATTAACATAGGCCCAAAATGCTCTGTTTTCGAGTTACGACCTGTTATAAGGTTAGTAATGAGAATTGGATTTTAATCAATGCAGGATCTATCTTTTTAAGGTAAGAGTACTTCTTTTACTCAGAATTGGACGTTCTTTCTGACTGTTAACTAAGCACAAAAAGTTTTAGTGGCAAAACACCCCCTACCATGAAAAATCTACCCTGTATTAGCCGTATATTTATATTATTTTTTATGTCGTTAAATTGTACATAAAATCTAATACAAATTCGTATTTTTTTCTAGTTTCTGCGATTAATACCAACCCTTTAACAGGTCGTAACTCAAAAACGGGGCATTCCAAATCCATTTTAATAAGAACTATTTTTCGTTTTTAATGAGAAGAAGATACTGCCAAAAGGTTTACATTTGGTTGTAAAAAGAATAAATGTGTAGTAATATAAAAAGGTGTAGAATAACCCCTTGGATAATTACTCAACATTTTTTAAATTTAAATTTCTTTAAATTTTGCTAAAATACCCTTTTTTAATCTGTCTGCAACGTCCCTGGTCAGGTAAAAACTGTTAACACCCGGGCTAGTTGTCAACGTACCAACGTACCACGGGAAATGACTAAAATTATAACAGTGGATGATCGAAGGCATTGATCTATAGTCCGGGAGACCACCGCAAAAAACCGAGCCAATAAAAGATACGCATGAAACATTTTTTATATTAACTATAGTCAATTCACCGTCGCACTGCTGCCTTAGCTTAGCAGGTTTAAATTGCCTTTTTTATCTTAAAAAAATTGTGAAAAATATGTTTTTTTTATATAACTTGAAACTAGTGATTTTAGGAAAAAAGGTATATAATCAAAATTGATGGTCTTATAAAACTACGTTAGTTTTTTTTATGAAATTTTTGTAGCCCTTTTATTTTTTGGGACATTAACGATTTAAATTTAAAATAATAACGCAAATACCTTAAAAAGTAATAGAGTACAAAAAATGAAATAAACAGAAAATATGCGTTTTAGTAAGCTCTATAAAAAAGGTTATTTACACACTTTTAATAAAATAAGTAATAAAGAAGATATAAGCAAAAAAGTTATTTTGGCCATTAAAAATTTTGCTAATAAAAATATTTTTTGGTACAAGTAAGTATACCAGCTTCGATCCATCTACAAATTAATTCAAAATGTTCTATTCATAAAATAAAACAAACTAATACACATGTAGGGGATAACCCGGTGGCACGGATGTTTTATTTAATTTTTTTTGGTCCAATAACTGTACCTATTCCGATCCACCTATTCGTAACTGAAATAAAATTTAAACTTTATTTAATTGAAAAAAAATAAGTGCCTCCTCTATCTGGGTGTTATATACCTGGCAGAACGCTTAACATTTCTCGATCTGCTATGCTGCTATGTTTATAGCTCATCGTTTAAATATGTTTATTATGGATTTAAATAATAATAATAATAATAATTTATAAAGATAGTAAATTGTTCATAATGCTCTTAAAAAAAAAATAATTATATTTTTAACATGATTTTTTTTTAAATAGTTTATTTATTTTTATTTAGTTGGATTAATGTTTAAACTTTAATTTTATTATATTTTAAAGTAGTAAATAAATGGGTAATTACCTTATTTAAATTAATAAGAATGGCTTAAAGCCTAAAAGAAGTAGATAGCTTAATAAGAGAAATGTTTTGAAAGTTTAATGCTAAATAAGCTAAACAAAAAAAATTTAAAGTTAAAAATATAATTAAAATTTTCTCAAGATCATTCTTAACGAGTAACTGTCTTTACAAATTATTAATATTATTATTTAAATCGATAATAAAAATATTTAAACGATGAGCTATACACATAGTAGCATCGAAAAATATTAAGCGTCCTGCCAGGTATGTCACCCAAATAGAGGAGGCACTTATTGTTATTTTTGTTTTTAATTAAATAAAGTTTATTTTAGTTAAAGTATCAAGTGGATCGGTATGGATACACTTATTGGACCAAAAATAATTAAATAAAATGTTTACGTGCCACCAGGTTATCCCCAATGCCTCCAGGCACATGTGTATTAGTTTGTTTCATTCAACGAATAAATCAATTTTAATTAATTATTAGATGGATTAAAGCTGGTATACTTACTTTTACCAAAAAAAAAAAATTGTTATAAGCGAAATTTTTAATGGCCAAAATCACTTTTTTGCTTATATCTCCTTTATTACTTATTTTATTAAATGTGTGTATTTAACCTTTTTTATAGAGCTTACTAAAAGGCTTATTTAATGTTTATTACAGTTTTTCGTAACTCTTTTAGTTTTTGAGATATTTGCGTTGTTATTTTAAATTTAAGTCTTTAATATTTCAAAAACTAATAGGGCTACAAAAAATTTTATTTAAAAAAACCAACGTAGTTTTATGAAGCCATCAATTTTAATTTTATACCTTTTTTTCCAAAATCAATAATTTTCGAGTTATATTGAAAAAACCGATTTGTCACGATTTTTTTAAGGTAAAAAAATAGCCAATTTAAACCAGTTGAGCTAAGACAGCAGTGTGGCTTTGAATTGACTATTGTTTATAGTAATATCTTATTGCCTTGGTTTTTTGCGGTGGCCTCCCAGACTACTTAGCTGATGCGCAGGTAAAAACAACTGTGTAAAATAATAGATATTTTATCTAAAAACGCTGCTTTATCTAATAAAGCATATTATATTATTGTTACCAAAATAATAAACCCACAAGTTATACTTTTAAAAGCATTTTTTGGGTATGGTTTTTTACAGTTTTAAATTAAATTCTTTGTGGGGAAATAAAATAGAACTACAATGTACAATTATTATTTGTAGTATACTAAATGTGTTTTTTTGTTAGTAATTCTATACGTTTTACCGAAGTAAGAAGTGTGTATTACTTGTGATAAAAACCATAAAATTTAAAGAGCTCGCTAACAAGACGTCTATTGGCGAATATGATATTTCGACTTTTGTAGGATCAAATATCTTAATAATTAATAGTTGTCCGCTATTTTTCACTATTTTAACTCAATTTGTTTTTAGAAGGATCTCGGAATTTCAATATATTAAAGTATTTTTAACACATAAATTTTTGTAAATTAGTGTTGTGTATAGAGTGAACGAAAACAAAAATATCGATACGCTACACATTCCTACTTCTTCCTAATCCATCAATTCTGCAAAGGGTGGAAAATCTTAGCCAGATATCTTGACAGATATACATCGTGTTAAATGTATGAGTTGTTTAGGGATCGGAGTAAAAGCCAATTTAATATTAGAGAAACCCGGCGGAGGGATGTTCGGGGTTTGGTTTGGTTTATCTGAAATTACTTTTGCGATTTTCACTTTTAGATACCGGGTTTTTGTGTTTTTGTTGTGCAAACAATTTCTCGATTTATTGCGTAGTCAGTTAAGGAAATGTACAATATGGTATATGTTCGATGATTGATGTGTGATCAATAATAATATACTTTATTCAGTTAAAAGCAAAACCAATATAAATACCCGGATGGGGTTTTAAAGCCTGATCATGTGTTATTGATGACTAGTATGTTAAGAGTCAGGGTTTTTTGTTAATAAAAAACTTTAATAAACAAAAAACCTATTTTCTGGTTATTGTTTAGCCTTTCTACATGTTGATAATCCTAATTACTTAAGAAGAATTACAAAGAGCAAAACAAGAAATTTTCGATCAGAAGATTTCAGCAGGCGCTTTTAGGTCTTAATGAAACAAAGTGTCCAAGTAGCACAAAGATAACCCAGAGATTTTCTAGCGACAACTTTAATTTTTTATTCATATATCACCATCTTTAAAAGAACTCAGAAATATTTTTAAAGGACATTAACATTCTAAATTCGATAACGGCCTAGACAAAGATTTTCACAATAGAATATTTAAAGAATGTATCTGAGATATCCGATATAAATAGGTTATGTTGTATTTTAATCGTATTTTTAGCCCTAGTAAGACTTATTTAAAAGTACTCGTCTATTCGTCTATTGTGGTAATATCGACTTCATAAAATTGGTCTATGCACCATTCTTAAGAAATAAGATGAACTTTTAGGCGCGCATAATAGATTTGTTTAAGATATCTTTTCAGGATCGCATAAAGGATTTATCCTTATTACTTACTTACTTACTTACTTACAAGGCACTATAAAATTTGATATAAGAATATCACATTAGAAACCAAATATCTTAAAGATGGCCTAAAAAGTACGTGTTGTATGAGTTACAACATTTTATTAATTGAATTTATGGTAATACCCCATATTTTGAAAAACCTCATTAACATATAACTTATTCAAAAACATGTACTTAATAGTAGCTTTAAACTTAATTTTGTCAAATATTACAATCTCAGTCGACAGGACATTTAAAATAATTTATTACACAACAGTATAACAAAAAATATAACAGTGAAAGTCCTAAGTTGTCTCTAGTTGCTATGATTAGGTTGCATTATTTGACAGCCAATTAAAGGAATGTATCGACGTCTAATTAAATCGATAATTTTTCCCGTCTCTCTAATAAAGCGTGCACAACAGACATTAACTTAACATTAACTTACATTGTACTTTCAATTGAACCCTCTTGCTTATCGATGGGGAACTCCGTTCGAAGCGATGCACAAATACACCCCATGTGCAGCCGACTAACTTTCGTTATGAACAGTATTTCGCCATCTACCACGTTTACTGAAACAGAAATAAATAATGATATTAGTGTGATATATTTCAGCGGGGTAGTGATTTATGGGGGGATAACAATAATGGGGTAAAAGAAGCTTTCATAAATTGGTCCTAAAATTACGACAACGATTAAGTTAAACCTATCGAAGCATGCAATCGGAAATGTTGCTTGATAACTTTTACATTTCTGGATTAATTTATTTCCGAAAATAAAATAAAATATAAAAGAGTTTACTTTAAATGAAAATATGATTTTAGTGATAATCCGTGAGTACACAGGGACGCTTTAAGATAAAGTTGATCGATCGAATTTGTTGTATTTTAGTATTTGCTTGTCACAAGTGAAATAATAATATACATTTTTACCTTGAAATGTGTAGATTACATACCCTTTTTTGTCATATAACGTTATAAAACAATGGTACTTATGTTTTTTTTACTGAAAGGGTAAAAAAAGGGAGTCTAAAAATCAAAAATTTAACATTATGGGTTACTTTTTTAGATGACATTTTTATAAACAACTCAGTCTTTAAAGCGGCACTGATTATGATTTTCGTATTTAATGCTTTAAAGTAATACACCCATGTTCTTGTACGTTTCTTTTATATTTTAAGCATAACACATGGAAACAGAGGTCATTCGTTTTTATTAAACAATAAAACTGTCTTTATAGTTGCCTTTAAAGAGTCAATAAACAGTCGGCACTTGATAGGGGTACATATGACATCGAAATATGTTTTTGATATTCTTTTAATTTTTTACTTGATACGACAATTCATGGGTTAGTGTACGGGTTACATGGGTAAAAATGATCAAAATAGCACATTAGTATATGCAGATCAGTGATGAATGCTTCATAAGTTCTGAATTTTTATTATTAGTTGATCTTTTGAATATTTTACATTTCCACAAAAAAAAAACGGCAAAAAAACACGGAAAAATAGATAAACGATGTGTGGCGCTCTTTCAATTCTACTGGTTAAATGTAGCATAGCTTACCAAAAACAATTAATATTAAGTAGAAAATCTTTTTAAATTTTTTACCTATAAACAATAGTTTGCAATCGTCAACTTAAGTAAAATATAATATTTAAAGGACCAATCACTAAGCTTTAAGTGACTAAATTTAAGCAAATACAAACATTTTTAGTAAAAAAGAAAGTATTTTGTACCTTTTCAAATTTAAAATGCCATTTATTACAGTATATGGGATAATACATAATTTAAAGCACTATGATAGTCATATTTCTGTTCTTAAAGTGGTGGAAGCTACAACTGCTGCTTGCATATATACTTAATTTGCATTAGCTTTTGCTAAGCAGTATTTCAGTGTAATATACCGCACTGTTTATTTTAGCAGGATCATGGCCCTCTACGTTGCCATGAATGTGTTATAATGTAGGTCTCTGGCTGAGAACTCTACTGAGACTTTGTTTTTGCATATGGAATTGCGACTAATTACAATTTCCACAAACATAACCCTTTAAACTTTATAATACTGTTTTTAGTAGCGTTTTAAATAAACCAAGTGTGTCTGCTCCAACAGTAATATTTATACTATACTCAGTGACAAGAAATTATATTTAGTAAAAATTAAATAAATACATCAATTTAAAAATAATTAATGATACAATTTTTAAGACACTTAATTCCCAATACCAATTTCATATTGGAGCATGAAAAATTTTGTCCAGTTTAAAGCCTCAAAAACACAATCATGTTTGCCGTCGCGAAAAAGTTTACCCATACTAATTATTTACTTAGGAGCGGCCAATATCTGCATAATAAAGAATTATTTAACCTTGTAAGTATTACCTTTAAAGACAATGTTAATTGGCACAAGCTTATTATATCCATAGCCACAGTAGCTTTGAAAAAGCTGTATGTAGCACGAATTCCTATCTAGAATACTCTTCCTATGTCTGGAGAATGGGGTCTTTTACAACTCTTAGCATTCTTGATTCAATTCATAAAAGGGCTGTTCGCCCTATTAATGACCCCACTTTTGCCCACCGACGAGCTGTGGGGGACTTGCCCTTATTTTAAAGATGTTTTCACAGCTTCTGATCCGAAAAAATAGCGAATACTTCCCCCAGCGGCTTTTACTAGAGTAACACTTTCATGCATCCCTTTACAGTCCAACTGGACGGGCCCTGAACTTCTTACTTCATTCGTTTAAGTGTCCAGGCTGTGGAACCTTCTGTCTCTATGGATCTTTTCTCCTTCTTTAAATCTTTAGATTTTTAACTTTTGTCTCATAAACTGTCCATTACTTAACTTAAGTTACCCACGATACGTTTATACTAAGGCTTTTAGTATATGCAGACTAAGATAATAACATTTTTGTCATTTTGGGTTTTAAGATATAACATGAACTCTCCAAAGAAAATAGTTTATTGTGCCGTAGTTTTTATTTTATATATTATTTTATTACCGTTTGAAGTTTATATTTTAAAGTGTTTTAAAAAAGCAAAACTTGCTTATTTAAAAAAAACAACAGTTTTATTTTGTATCCTAAACTTAAACGTACATTATTTTTACACAAGTGAAAACTAGATTAGGTAAGAGTAAATAAGTATCTTTTTACAGACTAATTTAGTACCTTAAAAACCAATCCAAACCCATTGCAAAAATGTATAGTGATCAATAAAGTTTGTCATTCCATAAAAACACAATTTTATGAGTTAAAATACATTTTATTTTTCAGTATAATCTTCATAAAATATAATACACTTGTTCCAGTGATCTAATTTATGAATGTTATCCCTTAATTAAAAACCCGGAGATTATCGAAATTCGCTTTACGGCTTTTACCTTTTGTTAGTTAAAAAATCGTTTCTCACGTATACATTTTTTGAGATATGAAAAGAGCTAGATGTCTGATCTGGTGGATAAAGAAGATGTAAAAATTTGTACTTTAATGATATACACTGATTTTCAGGATAGTTTTTTAAGCTGTATAATCGGGTGCGTGGCCTTGATGATTTTTTTCTTTTGTAAAGCAGATTTTTTTTACGATGTTTTCATATTTATTATGATGATATAAGTTTATTGTTTTACCAGTTTGGAGGTAATCCACAAACAAAATTTATTTTTCAACCCAACATACTGATGTTACATCTTGACAATTTCTGGACCCCTACTTGCTTCGGAGCCAAAATACCGAGTTCACACCACCTCCAAGCCTCTTGTTATGATTTATAATCTTGGTAGTAAACCCACTTTTATTTATTTTAAAAGAATACTGTCAGCGTCATATATTTAGAGCTGTAAATATACGAATTAGTTAAGGTATTTACATAAAACTTGACCCCTGTTGAAAAAAAACACCATTTTAAGAAAATAATAAGATTATCAAATAGCGCTATTTCTTAACAAACGAAAAACTTGCCTAACAATCATTTATGTTGACAATATTCTGTAAGAGCAAATATTAAACATTTAAATAAAAATCATAACGTTAATAGTGGAGTAAAACCTAGACTTATTGGGATTTTTTTAATAAGGTAATCGTGTACACGAAATCACTTTTTACGACATTTTTTAGTGGTCGAGAGCTTTTTTATTTCGAAAAAACCCAAAAAAAAAAACGGTTTTCAATAAAACACGTATTTTAACTTCTCCACTGCTATATCTTTAATAATATTCATGCTATCAAGTTAATTTTTTTTTAGATTAAAGTAGACACAATAGCGCTTCGAACAACGTCCCATTTGAAGCTGATTTTTTTTTGTTAAATTTTTAAAATAGTACGAAACTCAAAATTGTTATTTTTAGTAGCGTCATTTTAGGCAATCGAGAAAAAAGTTTATTATTGAAAATTTATACATACATGCTGCGTACAAATTGTAGCTAATGTTTAAAAAAGTTTTTAAAACAAAAATTTTTTAGATTCCTTTTATAGTATTGAGTCAGTGATATTTTTTTAACGGGAAAGTAATATTTTTGCGCTCTTGGCTTAGCGAGCCGGCCGACTACAAAGATCTTACGGTCCGGTGGAAGTGTATAGGTAGTTAAAATTGTATCAACAGGTTTAAACGCAGATCTAAGGGCTGCTTAAGTTGTTTAGAAAAGAAAAATTTAAATATCCAAAACAGGGAGATTTTTAAACTCATACAAAAATACCAATCATTGTTAATAATTACCCACCTATTTAGTAGGTTTTTAAACTTTTTTTATTGGTTGCTGGTAAAGAAAACCACCCACGGGATTCGTTATTTTTTTGATTATATATTCAAAAAATTTTTATTTTTAAACATTTTTAGCAAAAAAAATTGCTGATGCTTTGTCTTTTAATTAAATTTGAGAAATATAGATACATAGATAAAATATAAACTAGGTCTTCGTTAAACGTCTTTTTTAAACAGGAATATATAATTCTTTTTTTTTTCCATATAAAGAGATGATACGATGCTATTCTTGACATGTCTGAATGCTGCTTGAATAAGCAATGTTGCTAGACTTTGAATAATTTGTTTATTGAAGGTTGTTTTTTATAAAAACTAACCAGACCTAACAAACAACAACTTTCAAACTATAATCTGGTTCTGGTTAGTTCGGTAGGTTTTCCTCGTTAAATGTTATTTTTTTTATTATAAATGCGCCGTTCTGGTCGGTCATGATTAGTGCTGGTTAGCTAAAGCGGCTTTTTATTTTCCTAATTATATTTGTAACTGGCTTGAAATTCAAAATTTTTGATTTAATGAAAATTATCCTTATGGTAACGGCAAAGTTTTTTATTATAAATTAATAATATTTCCGTTTGGTAACACTGTAAACGTCTTGAAGCGATGCATGAATTTATTCAGTAAATCGTAAATAGTTAAAATAAAATGTCAAATAATGACCAATTTTTAGAATTTTTATTGCGCTTTTTTTGGAAAACCATATAATCCGCATTTTTTTGCCTTAAAATAATAATACTTAAAGAATATTTTACATTGCAAATTTAAAAATCGTCCAATTCCGTAGGAGATTTTTTTTTACAGACCCAAAAATGTAATATGTAAGTAGTTATTTAGGCGCTTCATTAGGTATTTTACGTAAATTTAATCCATTTCTGCCTTAAAATCTTTAATAATGATATTGCAGGAACGAAATTTACACTCCTTACAACATTTTAGTCCTTCTTTCACACAAGTACATGTTGGAAATTCAATTTTGGTTGAATAAAGCCATTGCACTACGTATTATGGCAGCAACTCTTAATAAAGTTTAAATTTTGAACATTTCTTCAGGAAGTAAAAGATCTATCTGAACATCACTACCAATACTCGCAGAAAAGGTAGATATTGCAAACTATTTTCGGGTAGGTTCGAAAACCGTTTTCCTATTTTTGTGCTATTTTATGTATCTTTCAGAGATGTAGGGCTGTAACATAATAATTTATGATATTTCTCATCAAACGCAAATAAATCTTTATAACCACGTAATTTGATATCATATTAATTTTGTTTCTGTTTTTTCAGCTTTATTACTTTTTTGATAGGTAGCTTTTCTACTACCTAAAAAGATTCAGTACTATGTAAAAAAATAAATACCCTAAACATGATTTATAAGGATAAAATTGATATTCGTATTTTGTTTTGGTACAAAATATAAACTAATATAAAGGTACCAACTATACTATGTAGGTACATAATAATATTTAAATTACTTGTTTAAACAAATTTTTTATTTAACTTTTCTTCTTTTTATTTTTCTTATTGTTGCAAAAAACACATTTTCCTAATATTAAAAGTATCCCATTTAAGTTTAGTGTCACAATAATTTGAAGGACCGATAATAGTTTTGAGAATCTGTGTAAGATTTACGACAGTCTTTATAATATTTTATTTTCATTTCGCCATTTAAAATAACATTTTTTTAACAGAATTTCTTTTGCTAGATTGTCCTGCCTTTTTTCAACACTTGATAGTAATGATAACAACCCTTGAAAGGGGTCTTTGTAAAACAGATTTTATTCATCATACACAATTTTTTACAATTAATTGCTTCATTGTTTTAAAATTCTAAATACATACAGCACACCCTAAATTTCGATAACCACCACTACTAAGGGTTTTACGCACGCTATCCCGCATGGGTCCCGATACTTTTACGTCTGAAAAAAATCGCTGTTGCCAAACGATACGCTCTAGGATTTTTTTTTTTCAAAAACTTTTTTAAATTAAAAGCCATTTTCTTCGCTGCATGTATGAAAATATTTTTAAAAATAAAAAAAGTTTATCGATTGGTGAAAATTTCAATACAAAAAATATATGTTTTTAGTTTATCTGATTTTTAAAAAAGTGCAAATTGTGCCCAAACAGTTTATAAGGTTAAAAGCGCTACAGTTTGAGCTTTAATTTGACACAAAAAATTTTTTGGCATCTTTGATAGTTTTAAAGTTATGGCGGTGGAAAGGAAAAAAAATATATTTTTTTTTATTTGAAAAAAACACTTTTTATTAATTTAAAAAGTTCGAGACCACAAAAAAATGTCGTAAAATACAATTTCATGTGCCCGGTGACATACTCAAAGGAACCTAACTTTTGACCCCCGCTATAAACTGAATAAGCTTAAAAACGTAATAATGTTTAATGTTTACTAGAATTTATACAAAATTAATTTAAAAATGAAAACCATTACTATAAGTGTTAAAATAGACAGGCTTTTAAATACTTTTAACAAAGCGACATGAAATATAAAAAAAATTAATACTATTTTAAGTTGTTCCGTTTGTCTCTGACATTTACCTTATTAAAATTTAAACTTAAAATGTACAAAAACGGACAAAACTTTTATTAAAAAAATTTTTTTTTATTTAACTTTGCAAAAACTCATTTTTACTTTACATCATGAAAGTCCTTTTAACTTGCACCCCACAGTGCTTTATAGACAATAACTTTTACGCTTTTAATTGCCTGAATATTAAATATAATGTACAAAGCATATTTAAATAAATATTTATTTATATGAATTGTTTAGGTTCGAATTTAACTCGTTCTTGTTTTTCTCTATAAATTTTAAAAATTTAGGTAAATTTATTAACCATAAATTGACAGTAAGAAGCTTTTTAATATTGCCCTTAAAATTACAACGTACTGGGTTTTTTTCATATATATTTTTAAAACCGCCCAAGAGCCTCTATTATGAAAGATATATATTTTGGAGCTTGCAGACACGATAGTAGTTGACATAAATATATCGCTTGACGTATGACTTGTTTTGTATCACTTCCGGTTGACCGGAAACGACAAGTGCTTTTAAATTTTAAATGGACCCCACAGATATATTTTATTTTATTGAGATAAAATTTATTTTTCTGAATATAATGACTCCTCATATGTCATTTTTTGACACTTCTGCTTCATAATATTTAGTTTTTTTAAATTATAGCCTAGACTACGCTAGATCCGATAATTTTTGGATCAAGTAGTCATGAAAAAACAAATTTAATCGTCTTTTGTTTTATACGGTTTCTGTGGACAGGTTTATTGAAGCTAAACCGATACTATATAGTCTTATCCTAAATACCGACTATGTGGTACCAAATTATTTAAAACAAAATGTTCTTTTAGGATATGCTAAGAGCCACCCTCGTTCCATTTGTAAAAATTACCTATGGCCTTCTGGAAAAGCTGTAAGAAACAAAAGATAATCAAATTAATTTTTTCATGGCTACCCGAATTAAAATTAATTATTTTAACGTATTTATGGCAATGCAGATTAAATTTTTTTTTTAAAAAATTTTTTTTTTAGCAGAGTGTCAAAAATGACATCTTTGGTGTTGTATTCAGAATGTC
>JAHBCN010009659.1:0-34354 GCA_019359885.1 Listronotus oregonensis
AGAAACCTCTTTGTGGAAGTTTTCATGAAAGTGCGCGTTAACGTATTTTAGATACAGGTCTTCAATTCTTTTTTTACCAAAAATTATTTTACTGACATCAAAAAATATGGTTTTTTATTTTTTGTTCAAAATAATGCTTTCTATCAATTTCTTTAGGTTCTGCTTCAAAATTCATTTTTTTTAACTAGGCTAAATTTCTATTAAAATATTTTTTGTAATTATTGATGTATTATGCTAAATAAAGCCATAATTAAATATAATATTGGAGAATTATTTAAGTTTATTTTATCCATAATTTTTAACGAGTTTTTCTGGCTTTCAGCCTTGATATTTAATTTTGTCTTCATTTATTAGAAGACATTAATGGAAAGCATTATTTTGAATGAAAAATAAAGTTTTAAATTTTTTGAAATCCAGTAACAGATTCCCAGATAAAAAAAAATTCTTGTAAAAATTTTTTTTAAAGACCTCTATCTGAAACATCTGTACGCAAACTGTCACGAAAACTTCCACAAAGAGGTTTCTAAAGGTGCTTAGTGATGAGCAAACCAAGACCAAGACCAAGACCGGGCTAGTCTTGGTCTTGGTCTTGCAAGTCTGGTCTTGGTCTTGGTCTTGCAAGCACAAAGAAGGTCTTGGTCTTGGTCTTGGTCTTGCACCACGTCTGGTCTTGTCTTGGTCTGCTGGTCTTGGTCTTGGTCTTGGTCTTGGTCTTGGTCTTGCTGCAAGAGTCTTGCTGGTCTTGCTTTTTTGGAGTAATAATTTAAACTAAGCAATCTTAAATAAAAAATATATTTTTTTAATACTTACAAATAAATAAAGATGGAAACTATATTTTTTGCTTTAAAATTTTAAAATATACCAATTTTAACCTTACATGTACATTTAAATTATTTGATTAAAAAGGATATTTTAAATAAAGGGGTTTATTTATTTATAGCGCTTTATTTTAGTGGATAAAAAATATTTAAATTTTCTTTGAAGAAGCATATAAAATTACAATACTGAGTACTCTGAGGGCAGAAAAAAAACTTTTAATTTCAACCAGATGTGAAATTTCCATGAAAATGATTCTGACATGTAAACATTGGTTTCTAATTAAAAAAAAGGAGGGTTTTAGGAAGCTTTTCAGTTCAAATAAACTTTCTATGTTCAAATTAGTCAAACATTTGCCGTACAAAGTTTGTACAAATACTTTAAAAACATTCTGCATATACAAGGTGGCTCGATAGTGCGACAAAGATCGATATATCCGAAACCGTTCATAATGGTAAAAAACTGAATATACAAAAATTATTGAAAAAAGGCGTAAAATGTAAAATTATTTTCTATTTCAGAATTTTTAAAAAAATTCACTACCACTCAAGAAAACCTCCTTATTTTTAGCTTTTAACCCAAAATAGAGAAAATTTATTTAAAAAAAATACTTCCCTGTATATTATGCTGGAAATTCTTAAACTGTCATATAGGTACAATGTCGACGTAGATGGTTTTTTATATATCATTTTTGGTTTTGACAAAAATGACGTCATCATTATACTTTTGGCATTGTTTTGACTTTTCCGTCTAAACCGGAAGTGAAATTTAAAATCCATTTTTATAAAAACTATTCCTATATAAAATGACAAATATATTTTTTATTAAACCATCACTTTTACATTTATATCTTAGTTTAAAGGAGCAATGTAATGATGCCACTTCTTACAGTGTGGCACAAAAATAATGTTTTCCTGGATTTTGGAAATTTTTGATCCAGTAAGTGGCATCACAAGATACCTAATTTTAAAAAAAAGCATTGGGAATAGGTAAGTAATTTTCAGCTTCTATAACTTTTGTACTCTTAGTTTTTCTCTGTCGTAAACGGTTTTGGAGATATCGAGCTTTGTTGGACCATTGAGTCACAATCTTATTATTTTTGAAACATGTTACTGAATCTACTAGTTATCGTTTTTAGATAATTTTATTAAAAAACGAAGTGATCGATTTAATTATTATTTTATTAAAAAAACCTGTTACTCATAAAATAATCGCCTTTTTAGGCAGTTCTCGACACATTTTTTGTCATGTCTGTAAATTTAAAAATTGAACATTATAATTTAAAAAAAAGTGCAAGAGTCTTGCAGGTCGGTCTTGGTCTTGCGTAGTCTTGCACCCCTCGGTCTTGGTCTTGGTCTTGGTCTTGGTCTTGCATACCCCGGTCTTGGTGTTGGTCTTGCAAGCGAGAAGGCGGTCTTGGTCTTGGTCTCGGTCTTGCTCTTGCTGCAAGACCAAGACCAAGACCGCAAGACCAAGACCGGTCTCGCTCATCACTAAAGGTGCTTATTAAAAATATCATAAAAGGTAAATTCTAAAAAAATCGCTAATATAAAGTCTTGAAAAGTCGACCTATACTTTTGCTCCTAATAACATACACCTAAGGAGAATTTCAAGTTTGACTAAGTCGGCAAGGTCACATTTGGGGTAGTTATCAATCACCAAAATTTCATAAAGATCGCACGAGTAGTTTTTGAGGTATAGGGGTGGCTCCATGAAAACTGTGACACACTGTAGATAGAAAAAGAGTTAATTTTTTTTATATAAAAAATGGTTTACATGAGTCTTTAAATTTACCTTTACAAATATATCGAACAGCTCTCTGATAAAAACTTCCCCAAAAACAAATGCCAAATGTATAGTAGCAAACCCAATAAAATGACAAAATATGCGTCACTTTTATTCATATCTTTTAAAATAATGCCCTTCGACGTAACTTACTCAACATTTAGACCCTTTTTATACAAATTTGTACAAGTTATTGCGGATTTTTATCATTATGATTCTGTAATATTAACACTGTCTTTAATTTAAAAAAATGTCAGTCAATACATATCTCCAATAAAATCAAAATATTTTGGATTTGGTCCCGGAGGAGCGCACGCCGTTCCAATAATTAATCACAATATTAACAGGGAAGTCTACAAAATCATATGTAATTCCTAAAACATTTTTTACTTTAAATAATAAATTGCCCCGTTTAAAACGCTTGATAACTTTGACTCTGACCTATATCAAATCGCTTGTCATCTGGAATATGTGTTTCTGTGTTAATTTAGTGGACCAGCCGTAAATTGAAACATTTATTTATGTTCTCCTACACTAATAAATTTTTATCTTCATAACAAACTTACAAACTAAAATAGTCTGCGAGCAAAAACGTATATTTCGTTTTACAAGTATAGAGAGTTATTACAAAAATTGCCTGAATTTTAAAGTGTTTTAATTTGACTTTCGAAGGTTTAAATCGACACTGAGTCAACTAAAATATATGTGTATTTTCGTTTGGGAATGAAGTAAGCAAAAAAATAAAGAGAATGTCTTTTCATTGGTTAGTGGCGTTTGTAATAATGATAACTGACTTTTTGGGCCAATGGCATAGATTAAGGTGACCAGATTTTTAGATGGGCAAAGCGGGACAACTCTGAAGGAGGGGGGGTATCAACAAAAATTTTCGTACAGAATAATAATAATATTGTAATATTTTTTTATTTTTAACACAAGTACAATTTATAAATATAAACAAAATGTATAATATTTTATTCCTTGACATATTTTTTATTTGAGTGAATTTGTTTCAGTAGATTGTTGTCATTTTTTAAAATATTGTAAAAATCTTCACAAGAATTTGTCGAATTTAACTTAATTCTAAAAGTCGGGACTTTTGAAAAATGTCGCGGGACGCGGGACAAATTGTGAAAAATCGGGACTGTCCCGCCAAAAGCGGGACGTCTGGTCACCTTACATAGATTTTTGTTCAGTTGTTTTTACTTTCGTTATGCTCAAGCAAAAATGAACAGATTTTAGGTTGCTGCACTATACAATATATAGGACAGAAAAAATCAATATTTTTTTTGTTATTAAAGTAAAACAAACCTGAAAATATGTTTTTCGGGAAAGAATGAACTATTTAACTAAATATAATTAACATGTGGGTTAACATTTAACATGCCTCGAGTGCGAAGACTTGGTCATATTTGTCAGCTTAGTGACTTTTAGAGGGGCGAATGGTGGGCTTAAGTGAGGCAGGTATGTTAATTAGAGAAATTGAAAAAAGTACAAACCGATCTTTACGTACCATTTTAAGATGTTATCAGACACGGATTCAAAAAGACCGAAGACATAAAGCTAGGGGTATTGGACGTCCTACAGAAACAACAGATCGTTAATATTGCCAACTAAGACTATTAATTCTTAGAAATCGCTTTAGTTTGACGCGGGAGACCGCAAATTGATGGTTTCCAGAACACCGAAAGATAGTGGGATACGTTTAAAGTGTCATCGAATAAGAAGTTTTGTTTTTTTGTCTTGTTTTCAATGGGTGGTGCCATTGATTTCCGAGCATCGCCGCCTTCGACTGCAATGATGCAGAGACAGATTTCCAGGGGATCAGGAATAAAACCAGGTCATGTTTAGCACCGAATCTTGCTTTTGTTATGGTATGCAATGGTCGAGCATTGAAGAGACATGTTTATCACACCGTTAAAGGTGGATCCAGCCTTCGGGTTAAAGAGGGTTCACCTAGTCAGGACAGGCTTCAATTCGTTTACAGTAATAAATCTAAATCTAAAAGAAATAGTATTTTATTACTTTACGTCAAAATAAATTTAATCAAATAAGAAAATAAATGTCATTTTCTCGCAAAACGAATTATCACTTTCTCTACTTGAATGGGTGTGTTTTTGTAAACGTGGAGAGTATGTCTTCTTGCCCTTGATGCCCTTAGCCAATTTTTAAGTCTTCTGAGAATAGAAAAATACCTCTGCCGACGCTACACTAACTGGTAGTGTAGCAAGATGGAAATTTTTTAGCGTTGGGATACATTTCAGCTTTAATTTTCCATCAGATTACAAATCGACTGCGGAATATTCTGATTCCGCAGCCATTTTACCATCCACAAGCGATATTCGTTTATAACTGATTATGTGCGGCACGTGACAGCCAAATGTCATTTCATCGTTCCTGAATCAACAACAACTACCATTTTAGCATTTAGTTGGCGGACTTGGTTGTTATTTTTTAAAGTCATTTTGATAAAATTTTAAAGCCTTTATTAACACAAGGATTTAATGATGTTATAATCTCACCTCCAGTGACGTCACGCGCACTGAGACTGGAGGTAGCAGTTTATATTTCTTTGGAGTTGTTTAAGAGTTTCAGTTTCGTCATTACAAGTATAATACTTTGAATAAAACGCCTAGTTGAAATAAATGAAGTCCTTCGGGGGACAGATGGTCTTGTAAGTCATTTATTACATAATCTAGAAGAGAGCCTGCGAAAATACTCCTTAACCCGTTGAGCAGGTTGTTATATGTTATATATCATGCAAAAAATCTGTTTTATTTTTTTTATGTGATTAGAAAAATTAACAATGGTCAAGCTTCAGCCAGCCCAGGGAGGGTCATGACCCTAATGTCCCCGCTCTTGATCCACCCTGGCACACCGTGGGTGTAATGACATGGGCTGCGATCCGGTATAGTAGCAGGACAACCCTAGTCTTTATTAGAGGTAACATTACAGCCCTTGGTTACTTTTAGGAAGTAGTGGAACCACATGTCCTTCCATATCTTGAGAGGATCAAAAACCCCATTTTTCAGCAAAGCAAGACCAGACCACATGTGACTAGAAATACCGTACACTTCATAGATCAACACAGACATGAGTTAGAAGTAGGGTGGAATGATTTAGATCAATACTTAATTGTGCCAATAAGTATAATACGTTAACAAACTGAATTATATTATTGATCATTCGATTGGCTGAACACCTAACCTTTTATTAGCTATTCTCTACATAAATTTAATCAAATACAATGTGGAAGGTCTAGGATTTCCAATTTTTTTTTCTAAAAAGTAAGACCTGGGAACCGCACTAAATATATAACAGATGTTATTGGCTTCAAGGAAAACATTTTATTAAAAAAAATGGAATTTGCGAAAAAAATGTTTTTGGTGAATTCCGCAGGGAAAATCGTGCTTTAAAAAAAAAACCCTGTATTTCTTAATAATTTTTCGTAAATTTGACCAAATTTCATTGTGATTATTGCAAAATATCTGCATTTTCGTGAAATTAGAGGCATTTGAAATATTTGCATCAAAAAATTGTTGATTGAAAAAATTTTAACAAGCTTTGATTTTTATAAAAAATATAGATAATTTAGCGAAATTTGGGATTTGACAATAAAATTTTATTTCTTAATAATTTTTCGTAAATTTGACCAAATTTCATTGTCACATCACAAATATCGCAAAATATCTGCATTTTCGTGAAATTAGAGGCATTTGAAATATTTGCATCAAAAAATTGTTGATTGAAAAAATTTTAACAAGCTTTGATTTTTATAAAAAATATAGATAATTTAGCGAAATTTGGGATTTGACAATAAAATTTTATTTTATTGTCATACTTTTAAAAGTACGATTTTTCCTTCGGAGTTTACCAAAAAAATAAACTTTTTTTCGCAAATTTCAAAACGATTTTTTTAACTAAAGTGTTCTCCGTGAAGCTAATAGCATCTGGTATATATTTGGTGTGTTTTCCATGTCTCACGTTTAAGATAAAAACTTGTGAAAATCCTACATCCGCCACTGTCTCTTTCATTCATTGTAAAAACGTTTTTGAAATCCAGAGATAACATTTACTCTCTTACTATAATGATATATCCACACATACCGTACCAGTATAATACAGCTTACCGAGTTAATCGGAAATAGACCTTACGCAACTGGAAATAGGGACTCGGGTTAGGATTTATTCGCGTTCATTTATTTCGCGATCTGATGTCACTCGCTGATCCAGAGTTTCGGAATTCCGACGATTGAAAAGTGGAAAAGCCCGATTAGTGGTTAATAGCCCGAAAAACGTATTGATTTTGGCAAGTTTTAAGTTTTTTTTTCTAATGTGGCAAATTTTCTCTATGGCGAGTGAACGCAACCGCAACTTTTAAACGGTTTTTTACCGGTGTTTGGTTCTTGTGTAAAGTTGTGAAGTGCTAATTTAAGGGGATAATGGAGCAATCTGCGAAGAATCCAAAAAGTTTTAGTTACAGCAGAAGTCAGTTGTATAAGGTATTGTAAGAATTGTCTAACACTAAGAGCAATTATTTATAAAAAAAATTAATTAGTAACATTGCCAAATTTTAAAAAAATTATTTGACTTACAACTTATATGACAAATATTATTCGTTTTAAACTAAGGTAGACTGACTTCCGTATAGACAATTTATTTTTCTACGACTGTGCATACCTGTCTACTTTCGTGCACCTTTTTGTTTGGGGAAAAATATTTATATATATATATATATATATATATATATATATATAATTTATTTTAAAAAATATATATATATATATATATATATATATATATATATATATATATATATATATATATATAATATTTAACTATTTTATTCTAATTTTTGAAGGTTCATTTGCTGTTTACTAATTCTATTTATCAGCATTACTTCTTAGTCAAAGGGACAATCTGTTGGGCTTGTATTTCCCAAGATATTCGCTTAGGTTTTGTTCATTGTATAAATTGTAATTAAAAAAATAAATATCAAACAGTTTCGAAAATAACCCAAATTACAGTTATTCGTTCGTTTTTCATTAAATACCTACATCATAATGGCATTACTATAATATTAAGTGAGTTAACTTAAACAGAATATTAATACATATTTTTATTTAGGAAAGAAAAATCTACAAATTTTTTAAAATGTTTCATAAGAGGTTCTGTACATTACACGATATATGTGAAACTCAGCAGCACAAATATCTAATAAATCACACAAGAGCACAAATACAAAGTGGCCATTACTTTACAAATTATTTTTTTTCCTGAACACGAATCCCGAGTCAAAATCATTTAACTAACCATCATTAAAAGTAAACAATTTTAGAAAAATATTTTGATTTTGGGTAACTTAAACTCTATTTTTTATTATTTTTTGTTCTCACAAGTCACTTGCTGTTAAAAAATTATAATTTTCTTGAATTGTTTGCTAATTTTTATATTGCCACGTAATAAAAACACTAAAAATTCTAGGATAAGTAATTTTTTTTTTTTTTTTTTTTTCAATTTAAACAAGGCATTTTTTGTTAAGTAACTTAAAATTATTAAGCAGAAACTGTCTATTTTCTTGAATATATTTTTTAACTTCTCATGCCCCATTTTCACTTACTATTTTTAGAAAAAAAAAATTCATTTAACATATAAATTTATTGAAAAAAAGTTAATTTTTGCCTTTCTGCTCTTATTTCGTAATTTGTTAGATATACTACGGTAAATTTTAAAAAGTATAAATTCCTAATTAATTTATAAGGTTTTAAGAATTGTTTATTGTTTTGTATTATAAAGGATATTTAAAACTAACTCTCTTCTAAAGTGAAACTTTTAGAAAAATAATTGATTTGGGCTAACCTAAATTCTATCTATTATTGTTTTTGTTCCCACGAAATAATTGTGAATATAAAATAATAATTTTAGTGTATTACTTCCATTGTGGTTAGTTGTGGTCAGTTGTAGTAACTTGTCTAGATAAAAAGGTAGTCACATCAGATAAAACTTCCTAAAATCAAAAACAGCTCTTATATACCCAAAAAAATTTACAATAAAATACCACAAAAATATACACTTAAATGTAAATTAATTTTAAAAAAGCTGAATAATTAAAATATACCTTTAGAATTGATGTGTCCCGGACAATTTTTTCTAACCTCAAAATTAACGTAAGGGGTCACTAATCAGCAATTGAAACCCGATATGCAAAATTTAAGATTGGGGTCCACTGTGGCGGGCCAAATATACATGACTCTTCCAATTTTTTTCCACCTCCCCAACCCCGGATTCGACCAGGGGGCAAAATACTTCGAGATACAAAATATCCCCATGTAATGCAAGTTTTTTGTATGAGTATTTTTTTTTTGACTCTTTAATCAAAAAACTACAAAAAAATCCCCCGAAACGCTTTTTATACATGGCTGTTTTGTACCCCCTTCCACAAGAGGCCACTCCTTTTGTAACTTTTTTTACGCTTTTTTCTTTTACTATTTCTAAATCCAGACAAAACAGAGCATCTTTTTTTTTGGAGGCGACGTTTTAAACCTTTTTACGGTGTTTTTACGATCTATTTTACCGATCATTAGATTTCTCTTGTGTTTTTGAGTGGAGCGATTTAAAAGGATAATAGTGCCATTACGCAAAAGTTCTATAAGTTACATTTACTGCTAAGTCAGATTTATAAGTTAAATGTCGACATTTTTTTTTTCCCTTTTACCTTTTTTTGTTCTTTTAAATGTTGAAGAAAATAATCTGTCTGAATAGGAAAAAATCAGTAAAAATAATACTATTTGGAAAAATGTTGTCTTAAAAAGTATTTAAAAAAGATATTTTAATTGAATTTAAAAATAAATGAAATTTTACTGGACAAGGGTTTACAGGAATCTATAAGGTTTCGAGGGCGCTGATTCCGAATCTGACCTCGAAACACCCTTCGGGTCAAAGGTACTTATCGGGGTTTTCGGGGTGCTGATTCTAAATCCACTGTTGGAACAACCCCAAACCTATGGGGTGGCTCTACGGGGGTTGTTTCCCCCAAAATTGCAAGTAGAATAAGCATGGTTCTCTAAATTATTTTAAAATTTAAAATTTTTTTAAGCGCTGATTCCGAATCAGTACTTCCAAAAAAAGAAAACCGCATCCCGATCCCAGTTGTCTGACAAAATCGATTTATTTTGGCCTAAATTACTGTAATTTTCCTGGTCTATAAACAAAAACATAAAAGAGAATTTTTAAGTAGAAGTTTCCATATCGTTAATTTTGAGGGAGTGCAAAAATAATTATAGGGTGGTTGTAGAACTTAGCATGTTGTTAATTTTGGAGGAGTGCAAAAATAAATATAGGGTGGCTGCTCTAGTGTGGGCAGAAAGGTTTCCGAATGTCCCAAATTCTCATATGGCTTTGGACTAAAATCAGAGGTTGTATGACCTGTAGTCTGAAACCCGAACTATGAGTTCAGACTAAAATCCAAACAAATGAAAATTATGGCAGTTGGTGTTTTAGAAGCGGTAGCTATTAATCCCTCCAAAGTACTAGGGGGGTTTTCTTTTGGGTGTTAAAAAAGAGCCAAAATCGGTTATAGCTATTTCGCTCTATTCGCTTTCATGTTTTTTTTTTACACATTTTAATGATCATTAAGTTGTCGACATTTTAAACTGCTTAAAAAAATGAGTCTGGATTTAGTTACAACCTCCTTTTTATTTTTTTTTTTTGCATATGGACCTAGTTTTTCCATTTAAAACTCCAAAAGAAATCCCCCACCTCTCAAGAAGGTGTAAAGAAAAAATGTAAAAAATACCGTAAAATGCACCCCCTCCCCTTAACTTACGATGCCAACATAATTTTATGAAATTCTTTGAAACCACGGAATCTGCCCACAACTATAAGGTGTAATATATGTTTTTTTTTCAAAGGTGGATTTATACGGACATATCAGCAGTCATACTATGTATGTTGTCTATGATTATAAAGGCCTTAAGGGAATAACCTATATTCAATATTTAACATTTTTATTTTTATTTTAATAAGTTCTCGTTGGATTACTTGCCGGACAAGTTTCTAACGAATGTGACCACTTTAGTCCTGGTCCCAGGGTATAGCGAACTGAGTGTACTCAGTTCTATTGACCCCTATGAACTGGAAGATTGCCTGAAACAGGAAAAATAAAAAAAAAAAACAAAAAAATTAAAAATCTTATCTAAGTTTAACAAGATGAAATTAACTTAAAAATAAATAAAAATTACAACTTAATTTATAAGAATTCTGGTTTAAAAATTTAGGGGATTTCTAAAGCTTTTTTAATATTTATGACGTTTTGTCATAAATATTTTAAGTAACCCAACGAGAATTTATTGAAACATGAATCCGCGGCAAAACCATAAAACATATTTTTGTTATGCTATTGGTCTGTATAAATCCACCTTAATATGTAGAAGCATTGACATAAGAAATATTTAAATAGTTATTCAAAAAAACTAATGTTTTTGATGATAGTTCTGCTAATTGTTACTCGTAACTTTGCTTCATCGCTTTGAAGCCGATATTTCAATTTATTGGCTCTCTATCCGGGACTCCTGCCAACTTTGGCGCAAAACTTTTACAACTTCCAATTAATAACTGTACCAACACCAACAACAATTTGTTTTCTATTTTTTAATTATCAAACTATTTCTTTTTTTCTACTTTTAATCAATTTTTGGCATTATTAGCTTTTCTCTAATAAAATTATATTACTTTTTTTTAGATAATTTAAAAACTTATTTTTAATTTAGCCAATGGCATACCATTTAGGAGTTAGTCCAAAAAAATAAATATATATATATATATATATATATATATATATATATATATATATATATATATATATATATATATATATATATATATATATATATATTATATATATATATATACGGGGCAATGGGCGGAAAGGGACCAAGTCGGTTAAATTTGGGGAGGGCCAACAACATGCCTATTAAAAGTTGTAATTTCCAGAGATATCCGAAAAAACCGAAATTTCCCGATTTCGTTTTTTTTTTTCCATTTTTAAAAGAATGGAAAAAAAAGACACTTTTGGGCCATTTTTTTGCTCTACAAAATAGTTGAGAGATTTTCTGATGACTTTTCGTTTTCGTTAACTTTAATTTTTTTTAAATTTCCCGGTTGTTTTATTTAATTTTTTTAAACCTTTTTAATCCCAATTACAAAAATGTATAACACTTAATATTTATTAACAAATATGGAACGCCCCTATAAGAAATGATGTCGTTCCTTGTCTTACTCATTGTCTCTTATGGAAAATATGTTTATTTAACAGAAAAATTAAGTGTTATACATCATTGTAATTGGTTTTAACTGCTTCAAAAAAATGCAAAAACAATTGAGTGCCTGCATTTAAAAAAATAAAGTTGATGATAGTCTAACGAAAACGAAACGTCGTACGGAAAATCTCTTAACGCTGTTTTGTAGACCTTAAAAAGTGGTCATGAGAAAGTGTCTTTTGTTGTTCCATATCTCTTTAAATAACATCAGAAAAAAATTAAACCGAAATCAGCAAATTTCGGTTTTTCCCGGATATCTCCGGAAGTACTCGGAATTTTATAACTTTCTACTCGGCATGTTGTTAGGCACCTAAATGCGCAACTTTGCCATAATTTAACCGACTTCGTATCTCTCACGGTTTCCGAGATCCCCATGCATGCACTCGAATCTGTGGCACCGTATATATATATATATATATATTGTTATATATATATATATATATATATATATATATATATATATATATATATATATATATATATATATATATATATATATATATATATATATATATATATATATATATATATATATATATATATATATATATATATATATATAAAAACCGGGTGCAATGAAAATTGGAAACAGCGCCGTTACATTAATTTACAACATAAATATTTAATATTTTGGGATGTTAAATATATTATCAAGCACATGTTTTGACGCATTTTTTGACTTGGTACCACTTCCGGTTTAGCAGAAGTGGTACCAACTTATTGTTTTTTAATAGAACCCTGTATATATTTTTGCACTATTCGATAGAGCTTGAAATTCCCTTTCAGTGACATATCATAAGTTGCAATTTTCTTTCAAAATGGCGGCGTAGGAACCATTTTTTAAAAATATCACTAAAAGGTAATTTCAAGCTCTATCGAAAACAGGGTTCTATTAAAAATTTACAAATTGGTGGAACTTCTGTCTAAACCGGAAGTAGTACCATGTCAAATAATGCGTCAAAACATGTGCTTAATAACATCCCCAAATATTAAATTTCTATGTTGAAAATTAATGTAAGGGCAGGGTGTTTCCAATTTTCATTGTCACGGGTGTGACATTTTCATTTTAAAATGGCGGCGCTATCAAGGAATTTGGGAATAACCTAAAATCCGCCATATTGTGATCAAAATAAAAAAAAAATACAACTCCAGGTTCAGTATTAAAAAATATACCTATATTATTGGCTTTCAATGAAAACGAATTTTCCATGATGTTCTGCAAGCTACTATCGGTTTAGTAACAAATTAAAATTACAGCTATTTCATAGAAACTCCCAATTGTCGCAAGAAAGTAAGAAGGCTATGAAAATTCAGGAAGTTTTTAAATGGCATTTATTTGAAAAGTATAGTAGGCTGTGTAAAACAAATTAAAGTCAATTCATAGCGTAGCCATTATTATTTAGTTATTTGACGTTTGACAATCTTCGTTTCACTTAAATTTATTTTCACTTATTCCTATTCCATAATAAAGGTAAACTACAGTATTTTTTACTATGAGTTTTACAAGAAACGAGCAAGTTGACATGTATTAATATTCGGCGAATGCAGAAAAATCTAGACATGCTTGTGCGTTGTACGCTCAGCGATATCCTAATAGAAGACATCCAAGTATTCATACTTTTTCAAGTTAGAGGCAAAGTTTAGAAATGAAGATGTCAATGGTGATGAAGAGAACTCTTTCGTAGTAAGTGAAGAAGCGGAGATAAATGTTTTGGCATATGTTCACTTTGATCCAACGGTATCTACTAGGCAACTAGAACAAGCAACAAATCGTGAATCAGCTAGGCAGATTTTGAAGAAACATAGATTCCGCTCATATAAATATCAGGTACACCATCAATTATGAAAATGATTTTCCCAGAAGATTGGCCTACTGTAACTGGTCTCGTGCTCAACTTCAAGAAGACAGAAATTTTCATTATCATATTTTATGGTCTGATGAATCGCGTTTCACAAATCTTGGGTTATTTCATAATAATACCCGCTACTGGGCAACTGAAAATCCACGTTTGATAAGAGATGGGGCCTTTCAGGAACGTTTTGGAGTGAACGTGTGGCTCGGAGTTCTGGGAACCCGCATAGTTGGTCCTATATTTTTTTATGAACCCTTAAATGGGGGAGATTATCTCAACTTTTTGCAAAATCAAATAGAAGATTTTCTAGATGTTTTGCCCCTGGCTGACAATAGGGATGTTGTTTTTCAACAAGCAGAGAAGTTACAAGATATTTAACGGATAGATTCGGGAATCGTTGGCTAGGAACAAATGGTCCTATTAGGTGGCCTGAACGGTCACCCGACTTAACTATTTTAGACTTTTTCATTTGGGGCTACTTGAAGGAGAAGGTTTATGTCACGCCTCCTATAAATCTGTTAGATTTAGAACAGCGAATAACGGCAGCAATTAACACCTTATCTGAAGATTTTTTAAACAATGGGCATACAGAAACCATAAGAAGGGCCAATAAATGCTATGAAAATAATGGAAGGCGCATTGAACTGTATTAGCTTTAATATGAAAGTTTAATAGTTTTTAGTTCTTAATTTTGTAATAATTTGTAATAATAGCTAACCCAAACTAGAATAGGCGGGCAAAATAAGTAGAATAGGGTAGAAGAGGATAATATTAATAATTTCAGTTTGTAATAATCAAAGGCAGTTTTGACAGTCTGTTAATATAAAATAGAAAATAAAAACTTTTTTTAATACTTTGCCTGAAATTGTATTTTTTTATTTTGGTCACATCGCCACCTTAACAGTTTAATTTTTTTTTTGGCTTGTAATCAATATGGCGGATTTTAGATTATTCACAAATTCCTTGATAGCGCCGCCATTTTAAAATGAAAATGTCACACCCCTGACAATGAAAATTGGAAACACCCTGCCCTTACATTAATTTTCAACATAGAAATTTAATATTTGGGGATGTTTAAAGAGGTTATCAAGCAGATGTTTTTATGCATTATTTGACATCGTACCACTTCCGGTTTAGACAGAAGTTGTACCAACGTATTAATTTTTAACAGAACCCTGTATTCGATAGGGCTTGAAATTACCTTTTTAGTGATATTTTTAAAAAATGGTTCCTACGCCGCCATTTTAAAAACAAATGACAACTTATGGTATATCATTGAAAAGGGAATTTTCAGCTCTCCTTAATAGCATAAAAAAATATCGCACTTTCTATTTGAAGAAAATCAGAAATTGCACATATAAAGTTGAAAGAAAAACAAAAATGCTCACAGTTTATTCAAAAAAGAAAAATTTGAACAATTTACTTAAGAACCCTTGTTAGGACAAGGTTTAATAAACATTTTATTTATTTGTTTAACAAAAGTTTCATCGATTGCGCCATATTGTCGCCATATTGGATTTTGAAAAAATAGTTCCTACGCCGCCATTTTGAAAGAAAATTGCAACTTATGATATATCACTGAAAAGGGAATTTCAAGCTCTATCGCATAGTGCAAAAATATATACAGGGTTCTATTGAAAAATAATAAGTTGGTACCACTTCTGCCTAAACCGGAAGTGGTACCAAGTCAAATAATGCGTCAAAACATGTGCTTGATAACCTTATTTAACATCCCAAAATATTAAATATTTATGTTGAAAATTAATGTAACGGCAGCGTGTTTCCAATTTTCATTGTCACCCGGTATATACAGGGTGGCCGGCCATATTTTGACCCTTTTTAATCGAGAATAACTTTGGAACAAATAAAGGTATCAAGATGCGGTTTTTGCAGATGCACTTATATTTCTTTAAAGTTTATTCTCGTACCTTCACGATTTTATTGTGACATTCCATTAGCTCAAAAACAAAATGGCCGATTTTCCATTATAGGACAACTATGTTATTTTAAATGGAACACCCTGTATATGTTTCTATATTTTCAAAATTTAATCTTTCCCCTTTAAAAAAATGTAACACAAGCTATGATTATCTCAAAAAACAACGTATTTATTGACCTTCGAAAAATTGACTGCATGTCCACCAACAATATTATTTAACAATTAAAATTTGCTTCATATGTTACAAAAAAAAAGGATCGCTAAAGGTTTAGGTTATTCACAAAATAATAGTTACAATAAGATTACATTACTTTTTAAAAAACTACTGTAAATGTTGAAAATGCCTTCCGCCGACTTCGACGCACTTATTTAAATTCGAAAAAAACTTATTAAAACTATTGACTAAAATTTCTTCAGGAATATTTTCTATTATGTTTCGGATATTAATTTTTAATTTCTCTAAATTTTGGGGAAGTGGACTATAACACCTCTCTTTCACATATCCCCACAGAAAAAAATCTGGAACAGTAAAATCTGGCGAACGAGGTGGCCAGGAAATAGGGCCTCCTCTTCCAATCCACCGGTTTCCAAAAACGTTGGTCAGTGAATCCTTGGTAATGTTAGCATAATGTGGTGTAGCCCCATCTTGTTGAAAATAGACGAAATTCAATAGATTTTTTTTGAATTGGGGATAAAAAAATAATTCCAGCATATCAACGTAAGTCCAAGAGGTTACAGTTGGTTCATGAAAAAAAATGGCCCATAAATTTTTTGCTTTGACATACCACACCAGACTGTGACTTTTGGCGAATCTCTAACGTGTTCGTTATATTGTCGAGGATTTTCTGTTGCCCAAAGCCTGCAGTTATGCTTATTTACTTTTCCATTGAGGTGAAATGTGGCTTCGTCTGACATTATTAGTCTATCCAAAAAATGTATATTGTTCCTTACTAAATTTTGAATTCTCTGGCAAAATTCCACCCTTTGTGGCTATTATTTAAGTTCTTTTTTCATGATTTCTTGTACTGTAGTTTTAGGAATATGGACTGAACTTGGGATTTTTCTTGTTGACAATGTTGGATCTTCCTGAGTTATCTCCAGAATTTGTAACGTTTTATTTAGCAAATTCTCATTGTTTACTAATTTCTTTTTACGGGCTAAAGATCCTGTGCTCCAGAATTTTCTGTACCAGATTTTAATTGAATTTTTTCTGGGTGGAGCTTTATTAAACATGTTTCTAAATCTTCGCTGGGTTTCTTTTACTGATTTGGTTTCGGCAAACATAATAACACATTTTCCTTTTTCGCTTACGAGAACATTTTGCGCTTCTAATTAAAATAACTTGTCAAAAATGACCAACAATGGCTGACAATGAGGCTTGTTGCTGTTATGGAAACGAGATAACTTTGTTTCCACAGGCGACTTTTCAAAAAATCATTTTAAAATAATATTCCTATTCGACATACAGTCAATTCTTTGAAGGTCAATAAATGCGTTATTTTTTAAGATAACCATAACTTATGTTACATTTTTTTAAAGGGGAAAGATTAAATTTTAAAAATATTGAAACATATACAGGGTGTTCCATTTAAAATAACAAAGTTGTCCTATATCGGATTGTTTTTGAGCTAATGGAATGTCACATAAAAATGGTAAAGATACGAGGATAAACTTTAAAGAAATATAAGTATATTTGCGAAAACCGCATCTTGATATCTTTATTTGTTCAAAAGTTATTCGCGATCAAAATGGGTCAAAATATGGACGGGCACCCTGTATATAACCTTTGTTTTACGAAATACAAAATCAATTTAAAGACAAATTTTGCCTAGTTTTAAGACTAATCCTTGACGAATAGCTTTAACTATATAGCCATTTGCACAAAATAGTCCAAAAACAAAATAGCCCTAAACCAGAGTTAACCTAAAATTCATTTCAGTTTGTGGGGCTTTTTGTCAAGGCTAATTTTAGCATGGGCTAAAATGTAATCGGGCTACTTCTTCTTCTTCCTTGGGAGACGTCTCCCATTAGTCTTGTTCCTTCTACATGTCTGTATAACCCCGAGACTGGTTGGTTGATATATTCCTGTGGGCTTTCAGTTGCCCAAATAATGTGTCTTTTGTGATTCAACGCTTCACATTCGCACAGTCCCCATTGTATGAGCCTATCCTGTGTAGGTGTCCTCTTAGGTTATCGTGCCCTGTTAGCAACCCTATTGTTATGTAAAGTCTTTTCCTACTTTGTCTGTAGTTCTTCCTTAGTTCTTTTGGATGGGTCTCTTATGAAGCCTTTTCCATGTTTTATTCTACTGATGCTCCCCCAGTATTTCTCGTGTTAATCGGGCTATTTGCCGGAGCTATTTCGACGGGCTACGTATATTAGGTACATTATTTAAGGCCAAATACTCCATAAAGGTAAATATAGAAATATATAATAATATAAAAAGAAAAATAACCAACAGCCTTAAGCTGTTGGTTATTTTGTATATTTTATTGTAGGTATTTTTTTAAGACAACCCTTTTTAAAATTTTAGTTATATTTTTTACAGATAATAAGACCAAAAGTTTGGAAAACTAACATTAACAAACATTTCCTTCTTACGTTTTAATATATCAACCAATCTTTAAGGCGTTTGCTATTCAAAAAAATACACCACTAATTTCTGTTAAAAATTAAAAATTTGAAGAGAAAAAGTCATAAAAATGTTTATTGTATTACTAAAAACCCCTGGTTGTTTTTAGACTTGACTGTTTTTAAATAGAAATCCTGCTACTATAAAAGTTTTTTTGAAAAAATTGATTCTATTTTTTTTTTGTTTCAATAATTTTTTCAGGTTACTTCTTATAAAATTTTACAATTTATACAATAAAAATGTATTTCTTCTTTAGTGACATCGCATATTTTTTACTTATTGATAATGAGGTCCAAATTGTCCCCAGTATAATATACTTAAACAATTGTAAGAAAATACGTGATTCTAATAATTGATTACTCAATATTACAGGAAAGCCTACAGTGATTTAAAACTATTCTGTTTTATTTCTATTACAAATCATTTATGTTGTTTATACAGGGTGTCTGGAATATTGCAAATATCTTTAAAACCGCGTATAATCTTTTAACAAATATTTACCCACCCACCTAATTCTAAAAAAGAAATTGAATAAAAGTATTTTCGTTTTAAAAAGTGTACAGGAAGGGTTAATTTAAATAAATGACCCTGTATATTTTTACGGATAATATAATTAACTGATTTTTTTAAGCCAATTCAATAGTATAGAGTTGTATGCATTTATCTGTCAAAATACAATATATCAGTTTATTATTTTTTAAAATAACCAGTAATTTAATGACTTTTTACTGCAGTAACTTATTTTAAATGTCTTATATGTCTTATAATCAGGCAATTTGTTAAGTAAGTTTACATTGTTAATCAAATACGCGAACTTTGTTGGGATATCCGAATAACGTGTTACAGAATAAACTTATATGTTGGCTTAAATGGCAAAAATTTAAACTGGGGTTTGTAACAATTTTTTCGAATCTTTTCTTACTCTTCGCAACAGTGACAAACTTATGAAATACCCTTAAGAGCAACAAGGACATGTGATCCCTATTTTGACATTCCCTTTCCTTATATTTTTACAGAATCCCAGCTCAGGCGGTCTATTCTCCAATCTCAACAACACAGTGTCGCATATTCCATTAATATAATGATTGTTAAGCGATTAACAATCATGAGCATGAGAATTTTGATTCTCGAAGTACAAATGTTTGTATGCTAAAGAAGATCTTCTATATTTAGTAATACTTTTGTCTTTAGAGTATAATAGGTATTACATTTTAGTATATTTCATAATTTTTCCATATCTTACAAGTTTTTTCTTCGTCAGAAATTTTTGTGTAGCAATATTATTCCACTTCTTTTCGATGTCTTTTCAGTAGCGACTGAACTCCTTATAAACTGGAGTAATCTTGAGAGTTTATTTATTGTTATTGTTTATGTGTCATTTTACCAAATAAACCTTTAAAAAAAGTATATAATAAATGTATTTTTATGGTCTAATTAAATTCTGCAATAACATTATCATGTGAACCATAAAAAATATATGATACTCGCAGAGTCACATTGTAAATGTACAAAAAAAATTTTTTTGCGTTTTGATTTTTTTCTGTGACATATGACACATTAAATTTAGTTTTGCAATATTAGATTTACAATAAAAATATCATAAATGCTGCGAAGAACTTATTGCTTATTTGAAAAATTTTAAATTAATATAATTCTGTCATTTTGACAGATACATATAAAACCTTATACTATTGAAATTTGCTCAAAGAGATCAAAGGTCTGCGAAATATAGAGGGTGTTCTATTTTAAATACCAAAGTTAATAATATTTTTTATCCTCCTTGTATATCTTTAAAAACGAAATAAATTTTTCCAATCCTTTTTTAAAATTATGTAGGTAGGTAAGTTTTTGTTGTAAAATAACAAGCGATTTAGAATATATTTGCAAAATTCCATATTTTTTAGACACCCTATATATAAAATAAAACATTTTAATAAGAAATGATGATTTTTAAATAATTTATTTAAAATAAAAATTAAAATTAAAATTACCTATTATATTGAAATATTGGATTATAAACTTATGGATGCTTTTGAATCACTCGCTGTAAAGGAAACCACATGTTTCACTTTTTTATGTATATAATTAGGTATAACGTAATTTCGAGTTTATTGACCTTGAGCAAAAAATTAGTCTTATTACGAATAATAAAATTGTTTAAAAGAACGTGTAGACGGGAACAAAGTTTGGCTTCGGATAATTTTATTAACATAATTGTATAAATAGTCAAAATTACCCTTTATACCCAAATAACGCTGTTGCCAAATATTTGTTTTATATGAAAACCTATAGAGTTACAAAATTTAAAATTCAAATATAAGACGTTTCCGCGAAAAATCTGTCTACGTAATAAGTGACTAATTATACGTATTTACAATGCCTGATCGACAGATGCCCAATATTGTACATCCCGAATGAAAGCGAAGTAAATAAAATATTAAGCTATTAATGACTATAAGACAGCGATACTCAACCTGTGGGGAGCGCCCCTCTAGGGGGGCGCGAGCACACTAGAGGGGTGGCACGAGCATATTTTATCCAAGAGAAAATATTATTTAAAAAAATTGATTAACTGACTGAAAATAAAACACACACACATATGCAAAACAAAATACATTTCGACATAATATTTTTAATAATTAACTTATTAAATTAAAACGATTTACTAAATCAAAATTTTGTAAATCAAAATTTACTAAATTAAAAACAAATTTAATAATTACACGCCCCACAAAAAAAAGTTGAATCCGTAAGACTTGACTATGGTATCATCATGTTTTTGGGGTCGCTGAATCCGAATCCAGGATCAGTTTGACCCCATCAGATTAGAGTCAAGAGCATTTGAGGGTCAAATCTTCAAAATTAACCCGCAACCAAATTTGAAGTTTATATATGTTTTCGAGGTCAAAATACGAATCCGTGGTCGGTTTGATCCCATTAAATTTGGTTGCGATTTAACCTTGAAATGCCCTTTCGACTCTAGACCTGGATTAGGGCTCAAATTTGACCCGGAATTCAATTGGTAATTGAAGTTTACCCTCAAATAACTAATGATAAATATGGATTCGAAGTCTTTCAGACCTTCAATTTTTTTGTAGGACATTTTAAGGTCAAATCGCAACCAAATTTTATGGGGACAAACCGACCACGGATTCGTCTTCAGCACCTTAAAACATAAGTATACACTATTCAAATTTGGTTGCGATTATTTTGCAGATTTGACCTTGAAACTGACCCCGGATTTGGATTCAGCACCCAAAAAAAAGATACCATGGTCAAGTCCTTCGGACTTCAACTTTTTTTTTGTGGGGCTAATAGTGACTTCCTTGGGCCTGTCTCGCAGACCAAAGTTTTTATATTAGAAATGGACACTCTCAGTCCTTGTTTTATATTTAGCTGGAATCTATATTTGAAAAAAAAATTAGAAGTTTGTTGTAATCGACAGTAACGTATACGATACACCAGTCTTTTAAGGAACACTGCAGTATGGCACGTTGCACCGTCTTGTCGAAATTACAAGTTTCTCAGATCCATACCAAGCACTATAGTCCAGAAAAACGTTCTTATCATAGCTCTATACCGCTCATTGTTGACAGTAAGCGCGACTTCTTCTTCATTTTCGAAAAAATAAGGACCGATGATTTCGCCGGACCAAAGTGCACGTCATACGGTTACTTTTTCGGAATGGAGTGAAACTTGGTAAATCTCCCGTGAGTTTTCCTCGCTCTAAATTCGCAATTCTGCTTGTTAACGAGGCCACTTAACCAGAAATAAGCCTCGTCACTAAAAATTGTTTTTCGCCCAAAATCGGGATCACCATTCAATTGTCCTAGCGCCCAGTTAGCGAATTTACGCCGCTGTCTGTGATTGTTGGGCTTTAATTCCTGAGTTAATTACACCTTATACGGGTGAAACGATAAGATTAGCCAGGTTGACATCCTCAAAAGGCCTCAAAAGTTCTTGGCACGACGCGAATTAGATTGTCGTGGATTCTCACCCGGACGCTACAGCCATCCTTTGAGGTATATTTTCGCTGTGTCGTATACGATACACCCGTCCGGAAGCGTAATTACATAGTATACTATTACCAGAGCACCGGCAATAGAGGTTGCTCTGAGTCGCAGTATAGATTGTAGTGACGAATACGCGCGAATTTTCATTTCATAATATACTACAGCCCAGAGCGGCGGTTAAAAATATTATATAAAATGCTGTATAGCATGTTGTATCACTATGAAAATGTGTTGAAATTCTTTGGATGGGTACTTACAATCCTCAGACAGATTTGTTTTGTTTAATGTCCTGAACTATTATAAATTATTGTATTGATACAATATCTGCTTTAACCTTACTCCCTTATAACTTTATAATAACAAAAAGCATAAGCATAATAACGTTTTGACAGATAAGTACTACATCACGAGGAAGTTATTTCAGAGGTACGTAGAGGAAAGTATTGTCAGAGTTCTCAAATAATGTAGGTTGTATCACAGTTGTATATTTTAATTCTTAGAATTAAAGTGGAAATCAAACCAGTTTATTTAGTATTTAATTTTTCTAATTATTACAAAACAATACACCTTTTATAAATACGTGATGTACTTATTACATCGTGCTTAAAATAAAAGAAAATAAACTCATATAAATAAAACAACATTAAGCTTAAAAAAACGGGCATAGTTGATATATAATAAAATTATGAAGATAAAACAGAATAAAATAAAATACCTTTACATTAGTGAGATTAAGCACTACGTCTATTAACAAGGACCGCTTCACTTAAGGATCTTGAGACTTTGCGTTTCCTATTAAGATTTTCATTTATGGCGGGCCTTCCAGCCTGAATCCTTTTGGAACCAGACGTGAGGCCAGGTCTTTGTGTGCGCCTACTTATTGAAGTCGGTTGAACGTTAATTTTTTTTCCACGCCGAATATTTTTTATATTAGCAAATGCATGTAATAGTTCTGTAGGGGTTTTAATTTTTTCAAGACATTTATATAGTCGAACGATAATGTTTGTTGAGTCTGGTGATATATTATTTTTAACCATTTCAATAATATTTGAAAAATTTTGGCTTCTACGGCTTCATTTTTTTAGTTGTAAGGTTTTCAGCTACTGCAAGAGGAGAAGTAGTTGAATTGCTAACATATGCCATTTCTTGAGAAAAAAACGATTACTAGGTGCTTCACAGTTAGATGGTTCTTTGGTGCCCTCATTAATAGACGTATCCATCATGTCATCAAAAAACATTTCATCAATATTATCCCCCATCGCTAATTTGGTCAAATTTTTTCTATCATTAGTGGATAATAGAGGACTGCATATTATAGTCTGAAGATTAAAATTCTCCTCTACGGCACACGTATGCTTACAGAAGCGCCCTCCTTGTCCAGCAATACAATTACACATTCCGATATCCGTATCTACCGTATAAAGTAATTTATCATCACTTTCTGAGGTAACTAAGTATTGGCATTCAGATATTTCATTGACCACAATGTGTTTTGCTTTTGATTTAACTTTAGAATATATTAAATTATCATTTTTTTTGTGATTTGCAAATGATAATATACGTCGTTTATGGTAATTTTTAAAAACATTACAAATAAAGTCTATAAGGGCACAAGCATTAAAAGCTTTACAACGTTGCAAGACTAAATCTTTAAAAATCTTTATCGAAGATTCGCACTAATTATTTGTGTTGTGGCCTCTTGTTAGTATATTTGACCTAAATGCATGGCCCCATTGGGTTTTACGTTTATAGAAATTACTTATATATTTAATGAGGTTGTATACTTTTGAAATGAATTATTTTTTATAAAATTAGAATATTCATCTTCAAAATCTTCTGTCGTTTTAGAATATAATTTTTTTTAAATTCTTTCATTACAGTTGGTCTATCATTTTTCTCTATTTTATGATCGGCGTTCCAAAGCCAACACCAGACAGCCTAACATACATGAAATGTACACAGAAGTAGAGTAAGGAAATACAACAGACAAAGCATTTCTCTCTGCCTCCGAATCATCGGTCATTATTACTGACGGAAAACCTTTTTTGCCAAAACCATGATTACCTACAGCTCGTTTGAGTAGGCTAAACGCTAATGTATAATTTGCCTCAGTTTGTTCATTATGTAAAATAACAGCTAGAGGAACTGCACCAATTTTATGGGCAGCAAATAAAAATGTAGTGCAAGAGTTCGTTTGGTCATACGAATCACTACTATCGATGAAAACCATTTCTTGAGCAAATTCGGTTTCGTAAGCTCTTATCATGATTGGTGTTATCACTATAACTATTAATGGATCTTCGTTAATTTCAATTTTGATACCCATATCTTTATATCTGGGTAATTTTTGTTTTAAAATCGAAGTCATACTTAAAATATCACGCCCACCAAAATTCTATTTTTTAAAACAAAAATAACTATATATAACAATATTATATATTTTTATTTTACTTATGATAACGATGGACGTGATAGATAGGGTACCATAAAAAAGTTTTAAAAAACAATTAATAATAATATTACTAAGAGTTCATAATAATCCAACACATTTTCACACTATTAAAACATGCATACATAGCATTTTAATAACATTTTTAATCGCCGCTCTGGGCCGTAGTATATTATGAAGCGAAAATTTGCGCGTATTGTCACTACTCTATTGCGATTCAGAGCAACCTCTGTAGCCGTTGCTCTGAGTAATAGTATAGTATGTAATTACGCCGTCCGGAAGAGGGCAAGGTCGTAATGTAGGTTTAGAGCTAAGAAAATCTAAATATATTATTATTGTATACAGTTTATTATATGGTGGTCAATGAAAATTATGATTGAAAATTGGGCCGCGAATACTGAAAGGTTGAGAAACGCGACTATAAGACATCTACAACAAGTTAGTATTTGCTCTTTAGGCTTTTGGAAAGTGTTCCAAAACAAACTCCTTAAAACTTTTATAGAATATTAACTTACAATAATTTTTGTTTAACTTCCCATAACAGCGTTTTGTTACCTATTAACCAACTTTTATCAACAACCGCTCGGAATAAATGAAAATTAACCCGTTTTATTTCCGCTGATAACTTCACTCGCCTTTAATGCTAATGCGGTGGTAAAAAGTTTAAAGTTATTCGAGGAAAACAACGAAGCTTTAGTCATTATTTCGAGTTAAAATAATAGTTAAACTTACATTAAATGTACTAATCTTAAAGCTTTTTGGTTTAAAAATAGTTTCGGCACTAAAAAGTTAGTGTGTTTGGAAAAGATGTTAAAAGAATGTAACTTAAATGATGACGACTGTGAAACGCTATTTAGAAAACTACAATTTAAAGAGACGTTTCAAAAGGTAGGTGGCATAAACTTACTTATATCTAAACAATGCTCACGGGGTATACAGGGTGGTCAAAAACTGTCTGTTTTAATGAATAATCTTTTTTCATTAATATAGAAGGATCAGTTAAAAAATTGCCAAGTCAAAAAAAAATGGAACAACATTATGGACAGAGCTTGGTCTAATTTTATATATGAAAAATGCTCATTTTAATGTTCCTTAAATGGCGCCGGTTTGGAGTATCATAAGTAAATGTAGCAATTTTCTTTGTTTAATTATTAAATTAAATCCTACCTGAATTTTTAATTTTAAGAAAATTATGACCTCAGAAACTTAGGTTTAACCAGACTGCAAAATTCTAAAACACTCCATAAATATATTATGCTGCGAAACACTATACTATATGACACCTAGTTGGGACCTCTACTATATAGGGCATAAAGGAACTTGGAGCCTGTAAACTATGGGAAACTTATAAAGCACATTATCAACCCCTTTGAATTGTTACGGCCGTACTTCCCACATGGGGTAGCCCCATATCGGCCTTCAGACACACACTCGGAACTGGACTCCCAGACTCTCGAAGCGGTTACCTAATTATATTTTAAACATCTTTATTGTTATCTAAAAATGGTTGTAATTTACTTGAGATGGTGACGATGTGGTATAGGCGGCCGTGAAACGAAATAACCTTACCTTGACCGTATAATGTGGAACCCATAGGTAGGTAGGTTTAAAGTGAGTTGGACTTTTTACGCCCTCCACTGCGACCGCTCGGTCTATTGTGGCTCACACCCTTTTTATATTTCTCCCAATAGGATTAGACTTCTAATGAATCCGATACCAGATTGGGAGAGATTTCTTACATCTCCTCTTACTCGTGTCGCTACCGGACACGAGCACAATGTGTTCTGATGTGTTCTGGTGTCCCTGTCTGCTGGAGAGTATGACGAGCAGACGGCAAGATCCGTCATGCCCTGCTCTCCCGGTCTAGTGACGTGGGTAGCTACCAGGTCCTTGTTACAGAAACCAGATGTTCTTTCTGAGGCCGCATCTCCGGCCTTACCCTATGAAAACGGTCCTATCCGCTTTCTGTTTAAAGCCAGGAAACCTTTTCCCTATAAAGGCGGTTCTGTCCGCCTTCTGTTTGGATTCAGGGATCCTTCCTAAGCACCTGTTTGTTCGGGATGGATTAGCCCTTCCCCGTGAAACAGGCGCCGGTGACTTCAGGGGCACCTTTCGAAACGGATTAACCCGTTTGGTCGGCGCACCTTTGTCTGCTTGTGACCTTAAGTGGAACCCCTTGAAACGGATTTATCCGTTTCGGTCAGCGCACCTTTGTCACTTTTTTCCTATGAAAGCGGTTTTGTCCGCTTTCTGTTTGGAGCTAGGAAAGTAATAGGCCACCACGACATAGCCCCGCATTACCGCAGTAAGGCTAGATATTCTGAGAGGTCGCCCTGTATCTCAGAGGCACCGTCGGAGACACCTGTTTAAAGCACAGGATGTCATTCACTCATCAGCACGGTATGCTAACACCTTGAGTTAAGCCTTGTGTTCATCTTAGCTTCGGATCTCGTTCCATACGCTAGCCAAAAGAGTTGCCGATAACCAGCAACTCTAGCGCCTGTTCCAAAGGGCCCAACCACGACAACGACGTGTGGAACACAGCGGTTGGGATGTGAAACCCATACTCCAATCATTATAGCAAAATTAAAGGTTATTTTTGTAATCAATGTTAACAGATATTTAACTGCACCATGACTTCCGGAATAACCTGTAGATTACTATAATTAAAAATCCAACCAATTTTTTTAGGTATTTTTTTTAAATAATAATTATAAAAAGGGCCTTTTTTCGTTTTTTTTATCATAACAAGAATTACTGGCTATATCACATTACTCATAAAATACCGTTTGTAAAGATTTTAAAAACCTACAAAATGGTTTTTGAAAAATCCTTAAACGGTTAAAATTTCAAACTTCGTATTTCCGTTAATTTTCAATACTAAGAGCTGATTTTTTGAAAAATGAAAGTCAGTAACATATACTTTGAGCTGCCGAAAGATGAAAATTGTCGCATTAATAGTTTTTATTCAATCGCACTATAAACAAATTAGGCCCTTATCTTGCAAGTGCCGTGAATATTGGCATTGTATCAAAATAGCGCGTTTCAAAATAGCGTGTTACAAAATAGCGCGTACTAAATAGCGCGTGTACAAATTAGCGCGTTACAAAATAGCGCATTACAAAACAGCGCGTTTCATAAAAGCGCGTGCACAAAATAGCGCTTTTACGAAATAGCGCATCAGTAAAAATGCGAGTTAATTTAACCATATTAAGTTTAATTATTTGATATTTATCTAAAGAAGTTCTTTTCAGGATTTAAATTTTTAGTAAAAAATAATGTAATATGGAATTTACTAAAACATGTATTATACACCACGACAAACTCACTTTGCTACATTTTTAAGTAAATACATAAACAAAAATTACAACAAGTTAAACGAACACAAATTAACAAATTTCACATCGATAAATTATGTGCAACTGCTGCGAGAAACGGCTGAATATTTCTAAATGAATAATCGCTAACCAAATTCTTCAGTCTATTAGTTAGAATCACATATTTATTGTTTGCCATATATTTTTTTCTAATTCCGCAACGATAACGATTAATAAATAAATCGCTTTGACTTTGTTCCTTTTTAAGTTGTTCAATCAACGTAGAAACTGATGGATGGTGGCAATTCAGTGTATTTTGAAGGCTTTTATGCCAAGCCTCTAAGGAGTTATTGGTTCGTGGTACATCACTGGATAGTCGCTTCAATTGATTCCACATATCAATTTTGAATTTGGGCTCCTTTTTAAAAATTCGATTACCAACGTAATTATTTTCCCAATATTGCAATAATGACTTCATGTCTTCTGGAAATTCTTCAGGATTATTTCCATGGCAAACTGGACATCATTTTCTGGAACGAAAGACAAAGCTAGTAGCATTTTACATTTAATTCTGAAATCTTCTGAATTTTTATATATTTGAGTTAACCCCAAATATTGAATTTCCTCCATAAACTCTGAGAAAGGTGGAAAAACATCTGTAATTTGTGCTTTAGGAAATATATTAGAAAAACATTGATTTCAGCTACCTCAAAATCTAGAGTATTTATCTGGTTCCAATGTCGGCTCAATTTCTATTCACTTTCTCAACACACTTTCATAAAATATTTTTTTGTTTTGTTTTGTAATAGTGCAAAGATCAGTGGAATCGCTTTGTGATTATTGCATGTATTGTGAATAACTGGGTAAATGAAAATGGAGCCACATCAAATGTGCCACCCACACCAGTTTTAAATTCCATTAACAAGGATATGTTATTTCTTGTCCCAAAAATGATGAAACGACCCTCGTCTGTGATTGCTTTGGAATCGTATAAAATAAAAATTTCATGATTGAGCGTTTTAATACCTTCAATAGGTTTTGATAGATCAATCAGTGCAGACTTATTAAATGCTGATTTTTCTCTCGATGTATCAATACTCTGCTTGCATCGTAGGATGGTACAGAAACGGCCGCCTCTTCCGATAAATTTGAAGTGCATGCTTGAAATATGGCTCTAGCTTTAACTTCAACGTTGGATCGGGCCATAGTTTTCATTTTACCTTTTTACTTTGTTCACTTCCTGCTGCACTGGCAAAGGACCATGATTGTGTGGAGTTCGAACAGATTTATCATCACTTACGCACCTCAGGCGACCTTTGCACAATGGTTGTACATCGCCAAAGACTGGATATTGTTGTAACGCGGTCTAGCCTATAACGGTATCCATCGTAAAACAAAATACTTTTTCCTTTTGGGACTTTGTCTCGAAGTTTCCATATTATTGCTGCAGAGTAAAAGACTTAACTGACAACTGATCATCAATTTTGTCATTCAAAATTTAATAAATTTTGACAATGACTACCTGGTTTGACCACAGGTAAATTTTACCTTAGAGATATTTTATACAAGATAGTAATTCATACATTTTTAGTCTCTTACGGAACCTCATAAAAAATTGTTACAACCCAACACTGAAAGATTTATTACTTAAATAATTTACTTTAAATCTAAAATTTTATAAAATAACCTCAAAAACCATATTTAATGAAACCCTCTTTTACATTTGCTGATTAGAGCGCGTTTTTGCTTCATTTCGACTATGCGCTATTTCATAAAGCGCTATTTTGTACATGCGCTCTTATGAAAGCGCTTTTTGTAACCCCTATTTTGTACATGCTATTTCGAAAAACGCTAATTGTACATGCGCTTTTTTTAGGGACGCGCCATTAGGTACGCCTTTGGGCCCTTTTGAAACGCGCAAATTTTGATACAGTGCCGTGAATATTAGGCAAATGGTCGATTTGAATTTTAAAACGGCTTTTTAAAATTAAGATTAAGAGCTACAAATTATATATTTTTTTTTATTTTTCAAAATTTATTTAATTTAAGAGAACATTTGTTAAAAATGACTTGTGATCCCCTTTTTTGGCCCCGGGGGTTCGAGGGGAAAATTTTCCCGCAACGAACTGAGGGCGTTGACCTTTTGGTCGACCGTGGAGAGGGCATCCAGCAGCGAAGGAGAAGCGAGAGACGGGCTGTGGGGAAGGGGCGATTTTAATAGACTTTAAGTAACTCTACTAATTTATATTTTTAAGCTCGACAACAATATTGCAATTTTTATTTTATAACAGTTCATTTATTTTTCTTTTTATACATAAGACTCAATGTTGAAATACACAAATCTACAATTCACCGGTAAACGATTGATATTTTATAGGTTATGTTTACTATTTGCTTTTTTAAGAGCTTTTTACTGTTCCACTATTCAAATCGAGGTAATCGAGGCCCATTTGCAACACTTGTCGAGTGCGAAATTTTTTGAGAATTGACTTGCTGTTAGTCACTCATACAACTCATTTTAATTTTCTGGATTGAAACGTCGCATGTAAGTATTTTCTTCATCTCAAGCTTGGGTTTTTTTAAAATGCCTTTTTTTAAAATTTAAGGGGCTAAAAAAACCACACCTTAAATTTAATATTACCAGTTATTATTTGTGTCACTCTTCCGCACTAGTGTAGGAAAGTAATTTTTTCTGCACTAGCGCAGAAAAGTATAACTATCTATATTTGGACCTAATACTAATCGAATTAACTTAATCATCAATTGGATCACTTCCTAATAACAATACCTACTATTCTGAATGCTTATATTTAATCTACCTTGTCGTTTTTTTTTATGCAATTCGTAGAAAGATGGACCAAACTCCCTACGCATCTTTCGGGCAACGGCAATCCCGTTCGTGAAAGTATCACTTTTCGCACTTGTTAGGAAAACTACTATTTTAGTATAAAAATATTTTAGTAGCCAATTTACTTTCGGTTTAACTACCATTTTAACCTAAGATAATTTAAATTAAATTCCGGTTATTTTCCTTGAAAACTTGAAACTTTTTACCATTCCATTAGCATTAAAGGCGAGAAGTTATCGGATAAATTAAAAGGGGTCAATTTTCATTTAATTTGGGTGGTGGATATTTAATAAACCGGATTTTACTGATCACAAATTGATGCTTCTGAGATGTAAAATTAAAAGTATTGTTAAATTATTTTGTGCTTAATAAAATTAAAACTTGATTTAATTGAAAATTGAGAAAGGAAATTAACAGAATAAATATTTAAGGAAAAAGTACCCCCATTTAAGAAGGCTACCAAATTAATTATATTTTCAACTGATAAATAACCATTGTTTTTGTAAATCTAGTCTCGTTTTAAGAAATTAAGTATACAGGTTGTCTGGAAAGTACGTGTACAAAATTTTATGAGAGACTTCTGACTTTAAAATAGGTCGATTCAAGCAAACTTAGTTATATCTTATATCTGAATTTGCCTCCATTTAGCTGGTAGAAAGCGTCAAATATTTTAGGAAATATTGATTTTTGCCAAACTTCGTGTTTTGCAATGTTTTTTGGTGTATAGTTAGACACTTTAAAATGACGTTGTGATACAGTGGCCAGCAATAAAAAAGTTAAAGGTTATAATAGTGTCGCCATTAGTATTTTTTTTAATTTTTCTATATCATTAACATTATGACAACCCTTGGGGTAATTTTTTATAAATGATCCTTTTTTCCCCTTTTAAAAATTTTTATAATATTAAAGGAGACATTTTTGATAAAAGCATTTACATCTAAAATAGTTTTTATTTTTTTTTTTTTTATCTTGAAAATGGTGACCAATTTGTCACCAAAACATTGATAGCCGTTTTTTCTTTTTTAAAAAATTCAAAAGTATTTTTTTGTCAAAAGAAACAATAGAGCAATTAAAGTAATATAGAAAATTACTTCTTTTCCCAATATAAAAAAACCCGGGAAATGATAATTTTAAATTTTTGTTAACGTTTTAACTTTTTGGGTTTAAATTTGTTTTTTTTTTCCCCTTAATATAAGCGGATAAACCAATATTCTGGCTGCTAAAAATTAAAGGGTTTAGTATAAAAATAGAATGTTGCAGTTTGCAGCATCTTTGTTTTGCGTTAATAGGATCTTTTTTAAAGTTGTAATGAAATTACGAAATTATTTAAATCCATTTTTTTACCCAACTTTAAAAAGTATCTATATTTAAAACCATAAATAAAAAATTGTATGACTTTGGAATAACTTGACCTTAGCCAACTATCTAAATATTTAAAATTGCTTCATTAACCGATCAAAAATCAGAAATTTAAAGAAATATTAAGTTTTAATATACTTCTTAAAAACGTTGCTAATCAGGCGCGTGCTGGCCTACCGGGATACAAAGAAAACGGATGAAAGTTTGCTTTTGAACGTTCCTTTTTTCCCTGGGGAGCACCAAAAAAAATTAACTTTTTTCGAAAATTCCAAAATGAAAATTTTCTTTTCTTAAACATCTGGTATATATTTGGTGTGGATCCTATGCCTCACTTTTTATATAACATTTTTGAAAATCCTAGAACCGCAAGTAAGTAGTAACCAGTTATTTTTCTTTACTACCAACCAACACTAGCAGAACTAGAACTAAGAACTAGTTCTGGTTAGAGGAACTAGAACTAACCAAAAGTAAGAGGCACTTTTTTGGGCAATGTAAATAAAAATGCAATACTAAGCAAAATCTTATTAACGGTTTTTTATGTATTACAATAAAATAATAAATTAAGGAAACAAACAATTAAATTTAATTTTTCTAGTAGATCTTGCCCCTCACAATGGGTAATTTTTTCACTACATTTAGACGCTTCAATATTCAAAAATCGTTGGAACATTGATGCGTCATGCCACAGGGGACAATGCTTAATTGTTATTATTTAAATTTTTTACCAATATTCACTCATTATTTTATTGTTTTAGTTAATTGATGCTCAAATGTAATTGAAAATTATTTTTTTTTAGTAAGACTAATTCCAACGGAAAATGTTTCAAACCTAAAAAAGGCATGAATTTTAGGTGATTTTTGAAGTGCCTTAAAAAAGGCAATTTATATTTTTACTATTCATTTTTTATGAGTTATTTATTAACATTACAAAAATGCAGAAAAAAAATAAAAAACGAAAAAAGTTGAAAATTTAAAAAATTAGCAGCTGATGAAGTGGGGGGTCTCAAAAAATTGGCCCGTGACCATGTCCACGATTTCAACCCTCCTAGCAATCTAAAAAAAAGATTATTAATGTAGAGCAGAGGTTCCCAAACTTATTTTGTCTAACGCCCACTTTGAAATAGTTATTATGTAGCGCCCCATTTTTTTTGTCACCTTAAAATCTTAATAACATATTAGTCTCGCCTGAATTTAATTAAACCTATATTCAAACGTCACTTTTCTTACCAGAGAGAGCACTATTTATGCAACTTTACAATGAGTGTATTTTATTTAAAATTATCAACATTGAGCATTTTTAATTCAACTTACAATATTAAGGTATTGGGGTAGCGGGGGGAGTGGCGGGGGGCGAGCGAGTGCGATTTCGTGCATGCGGCGAAACGTCACGTCAGAGGGGGAAAGTTCAAATTTTTTTACTGAATCAATTCATTTGATTCATTCACTTGAAAAGATTCGATCGCAAACCGATTATTTATTATAATGCCGGTCGGACTCGGTCGGTTTTGAATTCCAAAAAATTGATAGTTTTTTAAATAAAGAAATTATTTGCATTTTTTTCATTTTGGTATAATTATTATTTTGAAAAATAAATTTGGAATAAAACTTTCAAAAACCATAATCAATAAAACCTACAAATGAACCTCCAAATTAAGTCTTTGTTCAAAAGAATAGTTAAAACAAAAAAAAGTTTTTAATTGCCAAATAGGTATATAGCCAAACCGATTGAACCGACAATACGAGTACGCCTAAATTGTTTGCCCAAAACACCTCTGGTAATATGAACAAAATCGAAATATAACAGACCGCTCGCCCACTTGTCAGGTCGTAGCACGAAAACGAGATTTGCCGTCATAAAAGACCGATTACCGAAACTTCGAGTTCGAGTCCGATTCTGACTTAGTGACATTATGAACGAAACGAATCAAAACTAGGTTGTTATTCATCGCAGAGCGATCGAGCAAGTTCAAAAAAGTTCGTTCTTTTTGAACGAATCGTTGCAAGAAATCTAGTCACATTCCCAGGGCGC
>JAHBCN010009660.1:0-34442 GCA_019359885.1 Listronotus oregonensis
GTATAGTTTGTCCAAGCTAACATTTTTAGGTTGGCAATGCGAATATCCCTACATATTAGTAAATTTTTTTTCAGATTTAAGTTGGCTAATAAAAAATTTTTTAGTAAGGACCACTAAGGGAGATTTCAAAATTTTAATATCTTAAAAAATTTTTGTTAGATTACAATAACTAAATTTATCGTTTTTTTTCTTGCTGTTCATTTTGCATGAATTGTGAAAGTTTGATGTTTCCATAATATTTTATTAAAAATTATCATTTTCGCCTATATTGCAGATTAATATTATTTATTAAGTGTTTGTTATTAAAAATAACACCATTTTACATTTTTTGTACCCCTTAGTCCTAAAAACACCTTCAATTGAGCGTTTGGGAAATAAAAAAATGTAAAATAGGGACACTTTCTAAATACAAACAGACCTGTTATGTTTTGTTATGTTTGCAGGAAAACTCTTTACAGTTGAATTAAAATATCCTGATAAAATATCTCACTCTAAGGGATGGTTCAATATCCCTTATTATGTAATTTTACTATTTTTTGAAGATGCCTAAAGATAAGTGGATTTATTTCATCTGATATAACTTCTTTAGCTGCTTCCTATATTAAATAATAAAATAAATAAAACAAAACAGGAATAATCATTTATTTATTCAGAGTATCATTAACACAATGGGATGATTATACTTTATAAAATAAATTTATCAAAAACGTTGGAAGGTCGTGTTTAAGGCTTTAGAAGTGGCAGTGACCATCAGGGGTTTTTATGAGAAAAGCAAACTATGCAATAACAAAGAAAATGTATGCAATCTGCAGCAGCAGATACTAGTCTAGACACTTTTAATAAGAGAGCGACAAAGTGGAGGTTTGGCGTTTTGCATGGACTGTAAAGGGATCTTGTGATTCCAAGTTTGGGGGAAACAGTGCCATTATGAATGTGTTTAAATGAAATGTCATTTAATATTTGTTTTTTTTAAAAGGGGAAAAAAAGAAAAAAGGTTTTTTTTTAAAACCCTTATTAAAAAAAGGGGCCAAAAAAAGGGGAAAAAAAGGGAAGGGTTTTTTTTTTTTTAAATTATTTTATAAAATTTAAAAATTTATTAATAAAATTAATAATTTTTTAAATAAAATAAAAATAAATTTTTTTTTTTCATTTTAAACCCTGTTCTGATATGGAGGAAACCAACATTTGATGACCAGCCTCCTAATAAGAGAACGACGCAAAGTTTTGGACTTTGGTAGGCGCTGAACCAAGCACCAAAAAAATTTTTTTGTCGCCATTTTCAAAAGAATATTACGGTCTTTAACCATTTAACATATTTTTTTTCTTCCAGCCATATTTGCCAGTTTTCAACCCATTGGGTAGCTGGCATTATCTAAAATGACTAATGAAGGTCTGTTCAAATTAGGTAGTAGATCATCTCTAACCACTTCTCAAAATTTTCAGCTTTCATCTCGCCATGTTAATTTCCTGTTTTTGTTTTTGATTTAAAAATTCTACTGGCACCATCAACATTCTTTTTCGGAACCAGCATGTAGAATCATGTATCTGAGAAAAATATAAGTATTTCAATAGTGATTTAATTAAATATTCTTTAATGTTTCATAAGAATGCAGCAAGTGTGTTCTAAAGTTGTCTAGCTATAGGTTTAATCATATGTCCTATGTATGAAAAAGACCCTAACTGAGGTATCTACCGAATCTGTCATATATTCATTTTTTCTCAGGATACCCCTTATGCTTGAAGTCTAACTGTTCACATACTACGAGTGTCTAGAGTGAAGTCAGAAGTAAATTATTGATAAGGGACTTATTATTATATTATAGATATATTTAGATTTCGTAGTCTCGAAACTCTAGAGATGAAGGTGTGGAAAAAGTGGGAAATGTGAGGTGAACAATAAAGGGATGAATTTAAGTACACTTTCAATTTGTTCTAATTAGGATATGCAAAAGAAGGAATAACGACACCTAATGCTTCGGAGCAGAAGCCGTGAAAATATTCATAAAAGAGAAACATGTCTTCTACAGCTTGTCAGTGTGCAAGAAAAAGCTTTTTTGTAAAACTGGGATAATTTATAAGGCAACACAAAATTTTATTAGAGGATTGTAAAAGTGCTTCACCTTGGGGATTTAAAAAAATGGGCCCTTCAATTTTTCCTTAAGTGTAGGAAAGTACTTTTTTTTGTCTAGTGTATAATTAGTCATGAGAATGTTTTACCTTTCCACTGAAATATACATCATCATCCTGCGAAGACCCGCGGAAAGAGCTGTTCGAGAAGATCCAGGTTTCATCAAGAAACACCCAAAGATTTTTATTTTCTCCTAAATCTTCATTTTACATAATTTCCTTCTCATGCGTTTCACATTTGGTTTTTTCGTTAAGCTTAAGTTACTTATAAATTTCATATTTTGCTTTTTATATTGTCAGCAACTGCCACTATGGGATCCTAAAAAATACATTCATAAATATATTTAAATCTTAAAATATTTCGCACATCTGAGGATGTATTTTTAGATTATGATACCATTAAAACGAGTTATTTTACCTTATGCAAGATCACTATTTTGATAGCATCATTTTTAAAGAAATATATATTAGGTTATATTTTCTTACCTCCGACTCATCACAGCTCTGAAGTGGGTTTCGAACAACGAATCCTTGAGTTCGTTGGGTTCGAAGCTTTTTCGAACTGGAAATACAGTAATCACTGTGATTCATACTCTAAAAACATTTATTCTAGTGGTTTTTTCTTTAAACCAATAAAAATAAAAACTTAGTCCAAAATAAAATAAATTATGTAATATAAAAAATGCTAAATAGTCCACACCAAAAAAAAAAACTGCAGAATAATCTCTAATCCTACTAATAACTTTAAAACACGAAATAACACACCCAATCACAAGAAAAATTAATACAAAAATTGGAACGCCTTTAATCCATTACTGGGCGATTTACGCCAATCAGCTGATTCTGACGTTGAGTCTAGTGATTTTTGTTTTTGAACTAGCCCGATTCATGTAAGCCAACGCAAAAATGTTAGCTTGGACAAACTATATCAACGGACCAAACAAAAAAGTACGGGATCCAAATAAGAGGTGCCCTTAACCCAACCGGATGAAAACCATTTTTTATTGAATATAGTATGTAAATAAAACTATCGTTTATGAGTTGCCTAAAAAATTATGGTCAATATTATAATTATTTGAAAAATGAAATGTTTATGTATTATTTAATTATCTTTTTCTTCAATTTCATAAATAGTTTTTTAAATTATTTTATTTAATTAAAAATTATTTAAGGCTTTTTTATAAAATTAAAGAAAATAATTTTTAGTGGTATATTAGTACTTCCATGTAGAATAAAAAAAGAATTAAGAGGAGAAAGTATCCAAAATTTTTCATTTTTTTTTAAATAAGTTATAGCTTTGACCATAATTTTTAAAGCAACCGATTCGCAATACTTTTATTTACATATACCTAATAAAAAATAGTTTTTATCTGGTTGGCAGATGGGTAAAGTTCGTCTCTAATTCGGATCTCAGACTATAATTGTTAGACAGTATTTAAATTAAATTATCTTCAAATATCTTAGCATGGCGCAGTCGGTACTGTTAGGATACTAAAGTATATTTTTTATACAACACAAGAAGAAATAACGTCATGTAAAGAAAAACTAAATGATGATATGGAACCAGTAGGTATGAACCTGTATTTAAATATCCAATAGCGCATGGAAATTTAAAGAATTGCAAAAAAACATTTTGTTATTTTAAGTGATCTACTTTTATTATGTCATTTTAAAAATACACCCCATATTTTTTTCCTTGCGGTAAATAATTTTTATCCACCATCATTCAGGATGGCCAACTGTTTATAAATAAGGCAAGATAACGCCCCACTGGAAGAGTTATTATTAATAAATGAAAATTTTTATTAATACTGGCATACCAGTTAGATTTAAATCAGCTAACGGGCCTTAGTTAGCTTACTCTAAAGCCCCATATTATACATTAAAGCAATGCTGAAGTCGCCGTCAAAGCGATAAAGTAGTTAATTATTAAATACATGAATGGTGGTTCTCTGTCTAAAAATAAATATTATGCTGAACTATTGAGGTAAAGAAATAGGTACGTCAAAAGAACACCTTTAAAATATAAAAAGAACGCATAAAAGCTGCTAAAATTTGTGTCAAGAGAGCAATGAGGCCATTAAAAATTAAAAAACCCATAAGAGTGATTCAAAATATCTTAAATCAATATCAGTTGGTAAAAAAGTATGAAGACAACATCCCTTAAATTAAAGATGAGATAAAATGGGTGAGGTAGTAGAAGTTGGAAAATATAGAAAATATACCGTCAACATCCCTAGAGAAGCAGTGTGTTAAAGAAACAGAAGATATTTTAAAGAAGATGGTATAATTTGTAAGAAATGTTAAACAATAAATAACATGTGTGTTTTTTGTTAAGGCTTACCTAGACAGTTTTAAATTTTGATTTAAAATAAATCTTGGAAATTTTATGAGAAGTATTTTTTAATATTATAACAAATGTTGTACCCACAAAATACTTAAATTTTACCTGTGATTGATATTGCCAGACCAGATAAAGCACTATGTTCAGACTGTAATAAATATATACTGACAATTGTGGATTTCTTATTTCTATAATATTTTTTTTGTGAAATGTTTAGACCGTTTTTCCAAAAATAGCTCGAAAAATAGTATCGGGAAATATAAATTTAGGGCGATGGAAAAAGTAAAAAAAATGATATTACAATATTTGGGTAATTTATACCTTTAAAGTATTTCAGACGTTAAAGATTAGGTTAACTTAAATTAAAGAGCTCGTTTTTAAAAATATATTTTTTATTTAGGTTCTGTGAAGATGCGTATTTGTTATTATTATTATTATTGTTTTGTTTCTTTTACAGAAAATAAGTGACTTTACAATGATCTGTGAAATAATTAATTTAAGCTTTAATAAAGGAGTTTAACGAAATGATGTATTTAAAATTTTATGGTATGAATATATCCCTTATAAGTATCGAATAACTGCTATTTCATCTTTAGAGATTCCCATATTTTAACGTCTGAAAATCGTATTGTGTACATTACGGTCTTCGTTCATAAAGGTAGCCAGTCATGAATGCCCTCCCATCAGCTGATGGCAGGTACTGCAATTGAGCAATATTTAGCCCGATGCACGTGTAAGGTGCTTGACCTGCATATGTTGTTCTCTTACTTCCCGGTGCAGCTTAGCTTTTACTTTGCATACTGCCTTGTCACTATAGGCTTATAAGTTTTATTCTGGGTTTTATTTTTGGAAGCATTAACTAATGGTAACTTAATAAATGTTGCTTATGGGAATTAATAGGAATAATAAATTTATCTCACTTGTCGAAAAAACCGATAACAAAAAAAAAAAAAAACGAAGCGGTAAATTAATGAATAATTGTATAGTAGGTAATATGCGTTTCTCTCATCAACTAAGTAGTGCGCGGCATCGACTTAAAATTCTGTTTTTACATATTCCTTTACTTTTGTAGATTCCTCTCTTAACACTCAATGTTTCATTTAGCTTTACCTTAAAATATATGATAAAAAGTGTGTTTTAACTATTCAGAAAATCCAATAGATCCATTGCAAATATTTCTTTATTTACTAAAAATTACCCAATTACACTATTAAATATTTTTTTTAAGCGAAACCTTATAACAGAGCTATAAACATTTCAAATTCAGCTATAAAACGCCCGCCTCAAACAACCTCTATTTAAATGCCGCGTGTCGTCACAAAGCACCACATACCGGGTGGTGCGTCGCCGAGCGGAACATAGGAAATCCCATGTAAATTTTAAGGGGGTCAATTATTGGCTCTCCTGTACATTTAACAGAAAAAATGTAAGATACCTTTTTAAAGAGACCAATCTGACAAGCCCTTGTGCCTAGTTTCAAAAAATTTTAATAAGCGAATCTTGAATTATAACAGACACCAGTAAAATGAATATTGTCCCTGACCTGAGGAAAAGTGTCAATAAATCAGTGAGAGTCGGTATATGGAAAAAAAATTAATTATTCAATCGACAAAAAAGTATCCATAATTAAATGGCATTATGCGGGAAACAGTTTTAGAGCAGTATCTGAAATCTTTTCAGTTTATTTCCCCACCAAGCCCATTCCGTCCATTTTAACTATTAAACGTATTGTCAGTAAGTTCGAGTCCAAAGGTACCGTAATAAAAAATTGTAAATGTTTAACTCAGGATATCGAAAATAGAGCCGAACAAAGAGAGAATAGAGATCTTAATATTCTACTGAGTGTGGAGGAAAACAAAATGGTTAGTACGAGGATTCTTGGGCAAGAGGTAATTAAACATCATACAATGGTATTGCGCACTTTGAAAAAACACAAATATTATTCGTATAAATTCGAAAAACATCAAGAGCTGTAGGAAGGAGATGAAGAGCGAAGAATGGCATTTTGTTTTGAAATGATGGAAAGAGCAAATAACGATAGGAATTTTTAAGAAATATTTGTTTTACCGATGAATGTACATTCACCCTCAACAAAGAACCAAATGTTCAGAATTGCCGGTATTGGAGCCAAGAAAATGAACATCGCTTTGTTCATACTCGGACACAATATCCCCAAAAACAAATGTATTCGTGGAAATTATCGGCCATGGTGACCGATAATTTTCTCGAATACATTTGTTTTTTGAACCCTGAGAGCAGAAACCTATTTGGACTTATTTCAAAATCAAATTGGACCCGCCTTGGAAGAAATTATTCCTGAAGCTCAAATGATCTGGTACCAAATGGATGGTTGTCCCGCCCATAATGCCCGTATGGTTAGAGAGTACCTGGAAAATGCAAAACGGCAATATTATTGGTCCACGGTACCGGATACTTTTGACTAGCCAGGTCACCTAATCTTTCCCCGAATGACTTCTTTCTATGGGGTCACTTAAAAAGTGTCATTTATAAAAGTGTAAACTTTGAAAATCCAAACTAGCTACAAAACGCTATTTCGTTAGAATGTAATAAAATTTCGCAATATCAACTTAGCAATGTTAGAAATGAATTTTATGATCGGTTGGGATAGTGTTTAGCTGTTAATGAGGGCTTGTTTGAACATTTGATTAATTCATATTTTTATGTAATTTTCTATTATTTTTAAAAAGTTGTTGTATTTTATTTAATTTTATTTTTCCACGCCTAGTAAAATATTAAGAGTTCAGTTCTTTTTTTTTTCGGATCTTTTTTCGATCTTCTGGGTTAAACATTTACAATTATTTAGGCGATGCTTTGGACTCGAATTTACTGACAATATGTTTAATGTTTGAAATGGACCAGATAGGCTTGATGGGAAAATATTTTGAAAATATTTCAGATCCTGCCATTAGTTTAATTAAATTCTAGTATGATAATATATTTTTTTTTAATGATCGATAGTAATAATTGTTATTAGTTAAACCTAATTGTTACATTAAATAAAAGGTTTGATGAAAAAATAATGTTAACGTGTCTTTTACTTTGAATGTAATTGTTGTGAGATTGATGAAACGAAAAAAAATACCATTCCTTGTATTCGGCTGTACGTCAGATTTGACAAAGCCTTATAACAAATTGTTTGCTGGTGGCTGGTGTCTGTTTGGTTTTACCTAAACCGACAATTTGGTAATTTTGCAATTACATTTAATGAAATAATTTAAGATTTGTTTATTAAAATGTTTTGAAACTTGGCACGAGGGTTTGTCGTATTGGTCTCCTCAAAAAGTTATCTTACATTTTTTCTGCAAAATGTACAGGGGAGCCAATTATTAACCCGCATAAAATTTACATGGGATTTCCTATGTTCCGCTCGGCGACGCACCACCCGGTATATGTATGGAGTCTATTTCACTATACCGGCATAGGCACCATTACCACAATTTTTTAGGAAATCTACTTAAAGCTTAAAATAAGAATCTAACAAAGTATTTCCGTTATTGTACATTTTGTTTACATACCTACAGGCATTGTACAAAAAAATATTTTACTTTAAAATAAGATACAAAAATTTTAAAATAAAATAAACTTTTTTAATTTTCATCTGTGTCATATTTAATATTTTTATATAATACAGTACTGTTCGGATATAACGAACCCGTTTACAGCGACCTTCCATTTAAAACAAACATTTTTTCTACACAAAATATGTGTACATAATGCATTTTTTACTAGTTATAATAAACTTTGGATAAAACAAACCACTTTTAATGCTTTTTTAGGGTTCCTTATATTCGAACAATACTCTATTTGGTTCTCCATTGATTTTAACCTTGCGCACCCCGCAAGAGTGCAGGAGAGTAAAAATAAAAAACTTTAAAAATAAAAAATGTCATATTTATTCAAAACTAATCCTTGGAACACATGAACTTATTTTTTTGTGTTATTTTTTATATTCAAAAGTATAATTTAGATTTTTAAACAACTTTCGAGCATACAGAATCCCCAAAACTACCCCTCTTTTAACTTGTGTCATTTTTCTTGTGTTGCTAATTGATGTTATTTTTATTTGTGACAGTGATGAATATTTTAATTAAAAAGAAATTTTACAATATTTGGCTTTATTATTTATGACTAATACAATTTGAACATCAGGACAACAAAAAAAAATAACTCTGCTTACAAAACACTATGTAAAAAAACTACTGTTAAGTAGTAGAATTATTGTTAAATAGGTTAAGTTAAAGAGTTTAAGAAAATAGTGAATTAAAAATACTGAAATAACTTTGCGGATGTGATTTGAACGGATTAACTCCAAACAGTCTTCTTTTTTTTCCTTCGATCACTATTTTTTTAGTGTAAGCTTTCTTCAGAGTAGCCGAAGAAGATTGGAATTATCTCTTTCGAAGCTCAATTTCTCAAAATTTATTCTTGTATGACAGTTTAAAAAGAAATGAATCTGGTCTAGACTTCTCAAACCTCAGAACTTTAAAATCAGTCATTTTAATAGAGTTGCCAGTCACATGTCTAGTGTAATTGGTACCTGTCATACTACTTAAATGTTTTAAGTCAAAGAAATTTAAATGACTCATTTTGTTCACCTGGTATGGATTTCCACGCTTCTTCGCTGTTCGTATTATTGTTACATATTGTTGGGGAATAATATAATTGGACCACTTTTTGAGTTATTTTCTCATCACTTGCAATTATATACCAATTTTTGTTTTGTCCGCGACAGTTGTCGGAGTAGAACGTGAATTCCAAATTGTCATTATTAATTTCAGAGTTTTTCTTATCCAAGTACTTGAATATGCAAGATCCTATTTCATTTGCGCCACGACGTCCTTTGCCCTCGTGTCAAAAGTAACATTCCACAGAATCATTACCAACTTCGCAAATCGTAAAATTATAAAAAATTATTTTCGATTTGTAATAGAATATTGATAGATTTCCCCTAGGACACGGCATCACCGCTTGAAGATCAAAAGTTGCAAGAACTAAATTATCACCAACACATCTTTTATCCTGTTCTTTAGATTCACGACTCAACCTTTTTTCTTCCTGGTGATACTCGTATTTTTCCTTTGTGCCTGGTACTTTTGGTGCGTTTTTGTAAGATTCGCACAAGTTACATAAATCTTTTTTTGGGGAAAAAATTAAATATTAAACTCCCCATTAAAAATACAAGAGTACATCATAAGATTTGCTGCTGGTTGTTTTTTTTTCAGCCTGTTCTTTCATGTAGTCTCTATGTAAGTCAGCTAAACTTTTACCACCATCTATGTATGTACTCTCCGGAAGTATTGGCACGAAGATAATGGCTTTCCATGCGTGGTATCGAGTTGATATGGATTCTTACGGATTCTTTTATACCAGGTGCAACTGTGAAATGATTTGAGTGTTTTCCTCTCTTCTCTGGTTTAAGAAATCCATTTTCTTTTTTTTTTCAAAACTGTTCTTATAGGTCTGTCGTTGATTCCCAACGTATTCTTAAAGAATAGTTTGCAAACTCTCACTTTTTTTGCCTCTATCTGAAAGTAGAATGCGTTATTTAATTTTCTGTGATTTTCCGTGCGCGTGTACCTATACTAGGGCTGTATACTTTCAATGTTTCCAGCAATAAAAGATCGTTGCTGTTCTAAGTTGCCAAGTGTCCAATAGTTGTTGAAAATAGCTTTTCTTTGATTTTCTGAAATCTTGGTCGAGCATGAAAGTTTGCATTTGTCTGTGCATGGTGCTAAAATTTCTCTGGCTTTGATTACTTTGGACGTTTTGGAAACGGATTGATATTTTTTCCATATTTCTGAGTCGTTTCGCTGTTTTTTTCTTTCTGGAATTCTAATTACTCTTTTTCTTACCACGTTTGGAAGACAAACTTGGTGGTGATTCATAACTTGATGTTGACTCAGATGAAGACAAGTTAGGGTCGGCTATTGAATCATCGCTCAGGTTTAAATCATTATTGCTTTCATCTAATACAGATTCTTAATTTTCATGGTCAGATACTTTAGACACTACACCATTTTCTATTTTTCTTAAGACGAATTTTGTTGCTGTTTTCTCGTCCATTTCCATAGTATACTGCTGTAAATTATCTAGAACAGCTGGGGATTCAGGAGCTTGCATGGATTCACTAGATTTACTATTTTCAGGTTCAACATAATTAGGGTTTAGTACGTCAATATTCCCGATATCAACAGGTGTTTTCAGGGTATCGGTTTTATTCTCATCTGCTTTTGCTTTGCTTTCACTTTTCTTGGCCTCCGTCGGTGAACGTTCAGCCAGGTCTCCCCTTTCCAGACACACGTTGTTATCAACGTGAGCTTTCCCAGGCTTTGTAGATGGAACTTCTAGATAGTGGGTTCTGTAACCCCCAGAAATGCCGAACTTTTCAAAAACTTAAATTCTTGACAAAAAAATTATCGATACAGGGCACAAACAATGGCCATCCGACCAGAGACTGCTTCTGTTATCACGCATAACCGTTTTCTGTCAGTACTGCCCCTCCCTGCTGAGCGCGAAACCATCTTCCGCCATTAGGAAAATCGCTCGTGCGTGGGGCCCTCAGAAAGGAACAGGTATAGGAATCTTCGTTCACAGCGCTTAGCCCCAAAAGAAGGACTCCATCGTTTGGCTTGAGTTTCTCCTTGATCCCCGATGGCAAAAGCTGTTGATACAGCGCCTTTAGCCGCCTTCCCGGAAAAAACTATGTAGTTTTTTTATCGCGAGCACTTCACTGATCGGAGGTCAAAAAGGAACTGTATTCTCATCTGTCAAGCACAATCGTAAAATTCTCGAAGTCCGAGAAGACGAATCCATTTTATTTAAAACAAAACAAAATATTTAATAATTATAAAATTATCAATTATTGAGCATTCCTTTAATTAGCTCGTTTATTAAGAAAAATAACATAGCTGCTCACAACGCGTCGTATTATGTACGATTATATAGTTGTAACATAAATTAAGAGTTTTTTTTATTGGCTTTCCTGTCATAACAGCAAATCAAATAAAAATGACATAACATAAAAAGTGACATATTGCAAAATAAATCGTTAACAGTTTGCTTACATGGAACAAGAAAAGTGTCCTAATATAAAATATAAGTAATATGTTTTCTTGTCACATTCAGTTTAAACAGGATACAACAGGAAAAACGTCATAAAATAAAATAATGCCTATTTTCCCCTTTCAAAGCAAACAGGATGCAATACGAAAACTGTCACAACTCAAAATAGGTCGGTTTTCCGGAGCAGCGAAACAGCCTCACTTGTCGGCGATCTAGGCACAAGTGCAATGTGTCACCTTTCTTAAATAAGATAAGGTAATTGGCAAGAAAGTACAAAGCCACATTAGTGACCTCTTGGGAGAATTACAGCAATTTAATTTGTGACATTTTTCCTGATTGATTATTAACTTAATTAGAATATAATGGGCACATAATATAAAATTTAAAAAATTTTGAGATGTGTCGCTTTTCTTGCGGGGGCGCGATTGGTATATCCGCATCAAATTTGGTCACTTTTCAATCTTTCTTAAATTCTCTTTGGCAAATAATATTGAAGGGACATTTTTATTCAAAAATGTATTACGATCATCAGTTTTAATGCGATTAAAAGCCTATTAAATTCTTTTTTGTCTTACGTTCGAAATAGACAAACACAGCAATTATTTTGCAAAATTGTAAATGTTTAATATAATATATTTCATCATTATCCCTTTATAAGCTTATCGTATACCAGAACTCTTCAATATTATCTTGACACACTACCTGCACTGCTGCATTAAGCAAGCAAGTTTGCCACCCTGGGGTCCAGTTTCATATCCCTGTTTCCCTCTATTTATTATCGGATCATAGCAAAAATTAAAAAATCTATTAAATATTTACCAAAAAAAAGTTACTTATCAGAATGTACGAAAAATTGAGGTTCCTAAATAGGCCAAGGAGAAGGTTAAAAGGTATGTTCGATTTAAAATAAATTTTATGCAATGGGCCTATTGGTGACTAATATGATAAGAAAAACGGCAGGGTTGTCATGAAAATACTAAACTGCATTCAAAAGCTTGAACAACACGTAGTCTACTCAACCGTTGCCAAAGCCAAACAATCAAACTTTTTGATCTACTTTGTGACAAGATCCATTTTAAAAAGCATATTTTTTTCTTTTAATTAGGACTTTTAAAATTGAATAAAAATTAGTCCTATCATAATATTTATCATACAAAAATATAATTGCCAATGCTCAAGAGCTCCAGATTTTTATTGCATATCTATTATAAAGTATGAGAATGAATTAATATCAAAAATGAACATGAGTTAGTTCTAATTGAAAGGGACGATTTAAAAACCAAAATATTTATTACGTTTTCATAAATAGTATTTCCAGTTTTATAGTTTCTGCATTTTACGGTACCTATTAAAAAATGCGGTAGTGTCACCACGGATATGGTACAAATAAATGGTTTCGTACACTCGCGTTTCGTACACTTTAGAAATTTACCTGAAATATTCTCGTTTCGTACATTGAACATTGTGATGACCCAAATAACCAACCAAATAAATACCATATTGAAAATTATAAAAAAAAATAAATAACTTCTACATAGGGATTATTTAGGCACATTTAAAAGCCCTCAAATCTGGTCGGTCGTGATTAGTTCTGTTTAGTTAAAGCGGTTTTTCTTTTCCCCGATTATATTTCAGACGTGATAATGAGATAAATCACTAAAAGTATGAACAGTAAACTTTTCCGTTTGGGTAGATACGCATGTATTTTTATTAGATTATTTTAATATTACTATTATTCAAATAAGTATTTTATATTTCTGCGTCTTATATGTGAGCATAAAATATTTTAATATTTAGTTATAAAATTAGGTTTAATTTATTTTACCATATTTTACGAACCATCAGATACATTAACCTAAATCAGTATTTGGTGTACGAAACGCGAGTGTACGAAACAAGAAGAAATCAAATAAATGCTACCCCACATTAATATCTAGGTAATATTTTCTTAACGAAACAAACAGTTTAACTTGGAATCCGAACCATGAAGATACAAGAAATATATTACTTGAATTTATTAATTTTAAAAAAAGCTTTTTATAAAATAGCATAATTTTAAAAAAATCTAAATTAATTTTTGTGGATTTCGTATTTATTTTAAGTAACAAAAGAAATAATATGGTGATATATAGGGTTCCCATAATAGACTACCCATTTATAATTGCTCAGTAAAATTGTTAACACTTAATAAAACTAATATTTTATCACACTTAATTACAATTCACTCTTTAAGATTTACTATAACATACGACTTATCCAAACTTAAAAAATTACGTCTTTTAAGTAAGTGCCATTAAATTTAATGCACTTTTCAAGATTTGACAAGAAATGATTTATGACACGATGAAGGAAAACCTAATCTATTCACCGGACCTCTTCAGGAATTCGGATTTTAAGATCTTGGATGTTTTCTGGACGAGTAGCAAAAACCTTTGACTTTACATAGCCCCACAAAAAAAGTGTGGTGCAGTTAAGTCCGGGGACCTTCAAAGCCAATTTAAATCCCCAAATAGTGAAATGAGTCGGCCATTAAACACTTCTCGCAGAACTCTTTTAGAGCTTTTAGCAGTATGTACTGTCGCTTCATCTTCTTCTATTAAGTTACCCTTTATGTTTCACGCAAAATAACTCGTTGTTAAACTGAATAATCCATGAGAATTAAAACTAAATATTAAATTATGTGTTCAAACCTAATGATGCTTTATTAGAAAAATGAACTTTTACGAAAATCAATTTTTCCTAGTTTTGTGACAGGTTTTAACTCGATAAAAAATATGTTGATTCAAATCCCAAAGGCCATAGAAGATAATAATATAAAAAAGTACTGACTTATCTCGTATAGAATTTATTTCAATTTCAAAATAGGTAGTCCATTATGGGAAACCCTTTTACCAATATGTAATAAAAGTAGCAATAAACGCTACACTTTGAGAGAATACTGACTTTTTTGTGTTCTATTTTTATTTTAAATCGCACATTTTTTATGTAAAATAAATAATTACTAAAAATAAAGATAATATCGTTTTTATTGAAATGTACCGAAAAAAAATGAGACTTTCAAAAACGAACCAAAAAATAAGGTGTTTTATTAAGAAAATTATAACATATTTTCTTTTGTTTTAATTTAAACTATTTTGTTTTTGCAAGAGTATTTTTCAGGCTTTTGCGGGAAAAAAATACGCAAGATCCCGATTTTACATTTTTTTAATATAAGGAAAACCGCAAATTTGTTTCTGTTTAGTTCTTCTTAATATTTGTTTCTGTTTATTTCTTCTTATCCAATAAATCTTCCAGTGGTTACATTTTGTAAATATTGAATAAAAGGCTAATTTAAAAATTATGATAATATTGCGAACAATCCCCTATTTGTTTTAATCACATTCTTAGTATTTTAAAATTTCCTAAGTGTAAAAACCCAAGTAGTACTGCTCTGCATTGACACATTTATTCCAGGATGGGAAATTCAAGCTAAGCCAAGCCGCTTGTGTTATTTTATCGGTTTTAAACAATTACAGACCATCTGTGTTTACACTGGGATAAGTTAATTTAAGAAAGCTATGAAATCATCGACTAGGTTTTTCTCTATCTTAGAAGATAATGTTACATATAAGTTGCAAATAAAATTGTTCTAAACACAAATATCGCCAGCTGTTTTGTTGTTAACAAAAACTTAATTTTATTATTTAATAACTTAGTCTATATGTAAGATACGAAATAAGATCATTATTTTTTTAATGGACACTTTGTGTATTGGTTTGTTTTTTAAAAAGTGTCCATCTTTTTTCAATATAACATGTCAATATAAAATATTTCGTATTCATTTCCAGTAACAATAGAATTAACTTAATTTATCTAAAAAATTTGCAGAAAACAGAAAAAGAATAATATCTGAAATGCCAAAACACAAAGGTAATGTGACGTTGCGAATGTACACTGTGTCCCAAATTGCTTGTAATCACAGGGTTTCTGCAGCAGAGATAGAACTTTGCGGTTTTAGAGACCCTGTATCACTTCTTTGTGAAACTTTAAATGCCGCAAACAGAATTGTGCCACCATGTTTCGTTTTCGAGATACAGAATGAAATATGAATTTTGCGCTTTTGGGGTGGTATCATATTTCGGACACCCTGTAAGATAGAAAAAAAGGTAAAAACTGCTATAAATAGATATTTTTACGTAGAATCCAGTGTTGGAGTGAAAAAAATTTAAGACTACCTTTTTTTAAGATATAGCTCAAACTTAGTATTTTTTAAATGGTCCCAAAAAATTCGTTTTTTATTCCCTTTAAAATGATGTATCACACTATGCACTTCAGACATAAACTAACCCTTAAAAACGCAATATTAAACGAAAAACGTAAGTTATCCATGGAATTATAGGTATTAAAGTGTCCACAAGCAAAATTAAACAAAATAAAAAAATAATATCCAATTTTTACTCTGAACTTAATAAACTTAATGATAAAAATAAACAAATTCTACATGACTAAAAACACTGTTCAAAATGGTGCCCCCCGTCCCAAACACACAATTGGCATACCGTGCGAATTCTTCTTAGAGTATTCATCATTATTCTAGGTCTATTTTCCAAAGATCAAATGACTGAATGGTTGCATTTTATAGCTGCTGCATACCATTGGATGGATTCAGGAAAATTTTGTTTTTTAAGTAACCAAACAAAAAGTCTAATATTGAGAGGTCTGGCGACCTAGCAGGCCACTTACTGGTCCATTTGTACCAATCCAGCGATCGTCAAAAATTTCAAACAGAAATGGCCTTATAAGTTGCGCAATGTGGGCAGGAGCGCAGTCCGGCTAAAAGCAAATATTGGAGAGATTTGCTACCGACACGTTATTTAATAAATCCGGTAGTATTTGATTTAAAATTGCTAGATATCTGTCTGCTGTTAAATTATTATTGTGTGAATGTAATATAAAACAAGCGACGCTAAACCCAAACCTTCCTTGGTGCTGACGTTCTTTTGTTAAAAATTGGTTTTTCGTATACCAGTGCCTATTATTATGCCTATTATTATACCTATTAAATATACCACTACAACTTATACAGGGTGGTGCGTCGCCTAGCGGAACATAGGAAATCCCATGTAAATTTTAAGAAGGTCAATTATTGGCTCCCCTGTACATTCTACAGAAAAAATGTAACATAACTTTTTAAAGAAACCAATCTGGCAAGCCCTCATGCCAAGTTTCAAAAAATTTTAATTAGCGAATCTTGAATTATTCAATTAAATGTATTTGCAAAATTACCAAATTTTCGGTTCAGGTAAAACCAAACAGGCATTAATATTGTCCCTGAGAGGAAAAGTGTTAATAAATCAGTGACAGTCGGTATTTGAAAAAAAAATGAATTATTCAGTCGACGAAAAAGTATCCATAATTAAGTGACATTATGCGGGAAACAGTTTTAGAGCAGTATCTAAAATGTTTTCAGTTTATTTCCCTACCAACTCCATTCCGTCCATTTTTACTATTAAACCAAAGATAATACTACTACGGATAAGATGAACCATTCAATGCTATATTTTTGATACCCCTAATGGACTTTGGCTAAAGCGAGCCGATGTCCATCGAGATATTTTCGCGCTATCCTTGAACGAAAGTTAAGCAGTGTTGCCGGCAGGCCTTTACTATTGGCGTGATGAAACGCTGCTAGAAAATACACATACTGTTTAGCCGCCCGCTTTCGCTACTTCGTGTTCCGAATAAGGTACAAGCGACAGACATTGGCAATGTCGCACGGTTTGTTTCGCTGGGGCAGAGGTTACCGACTTAATTTTATTCGCATTTACGAAAGCATTGATATCTCCGAACTGATTCAAAACGCCCCATTTAAATGAACCATCTATTCGTAGTAGTATTATCTTTGATTAAACGTATTGTCAGTAAGTTTGAGTGCAAAGGTACCGTAATAATTGTAAATGTTCAACTCAGGATATTGAAAATAGACCCGAAGAAAGAGAGACAGAGATCTTAATATTCTACTGAGTGTGGAGGAAAACAAAATGGTTAGTACGAGGGTTCTTGGGCAAGAGATAAATAAACATCATACAACGGTATTGCGCACTTTGAAAAAACACAAATATTATTTGTATAAATTCGAAAAACATCAAGAGCTGCATGAAGGAGATGAAGAGCGAAGAATGGCATTTTGTTTTGAAATGATGGGAAAAGCAAATAACGATAGGAATTTTTTAATAAATATTTCTTTTACCGATGAATGTACATTCACCCTTAAGAATGAACCAAATGTTCAGTGGAAGAAGTTGTTCGGGAAGATCAAATGGTCTGGTACCAAATGGATGGTTGCCCTCTCATAAAGCACGCATGGTTAGAGAGTACCTGAAAAATGATTTTAACGGCAATATTATTGCTCACCGGTACCGGATACTTTGGCCAGCCATGTCACCTGATCTTTTACCGAAAGACTTCTTTCTGTGGGGTTACTTAAAAAGTGTCATTTATAAAAGTGTAAAATTTGATAATCTACAACTAACCACAACTAAGCAACGTTAGAAATGAATTTTATGATCGGTTGGGATATTGTTTAGCTGTTAATGGGAGGTTGTTTTAACATTTGATTAATTAATGTTTTTATGTAATTCTCTATTATTTTTAAAAAAGTTATTGTATTTTATTTCATTATATCTATTTTCCATCTTCTGAGTTAAATATTTACAATTATTTATTGCGATGGTTTTGGACTCGAATTTACTTACAATACGTTTAATGGTTGAAATGGATCAGATAATTTTGATGGGAAAATAAATTGAAAATATTTCAGATACTGCTATTGGTTTACTTAAATTCTAGTATGATAAAGTTATTAAATTTCTAGTGATCAATAGTAATATTGTGTTATTAGTTAAACTTAATTGTTACATTAAATAAAAGGTTTGATAAAAAATAATGTTATGCCTTTTACTTTGAATGTAATGGTTGTAAGATTGATAAAACGAAAAAAAAAACATTCCTTGTATTCGGCTGTACGTCAGATTTGATAAAGCCTTATAACAAATTGTTTGCTGGTGGCTGGTGTCTATTTGGTTTTTGCTGAACCGAAAATTTGGTAATTTTGCAATTACATTTAATTGAGTAGTTCAAGATTTGCTTATTAAAATTGTTTAAAACTTGGAACAAGGGTTTGTCAGATTGGTCTCTTCAAAAAGTTATCTCACATTTTTTCCACTACTTGGTTTTTATTGGTCCTACAGCAATTAGAAAAAAACCATTTTATACGTTTTTTAAGAGCTAATATTTTGTTATTTATAGTTTTTTTTTGATAAAATGGACACTTTATTTAAAAAAAAACGATTAAAAACGTTGATTTTTTCGACGAAAAACTCCGAGTTTCGATCGCAAAAAACTCAAAAAGTATGCATTTTACAAAAAAAAAAATGCATGGAACATCTTTTGCTTAGAAATCATTTTTCTATCGATTCCGGTGGTCAAAATATATTAAAAAAAATCACCCCCGAGATGGTTTGGCAACCACCCCCAAAGTAAAGGCTCCCTTCGGCATGATATAGATTTTGATCCTTGGACTATTTCCCACCTACTGTCAAAATTTCAAGTTATTCTATGCGTTTTGAAAAAATTGCCAGGCAAGATGGTTTGTTTTCTGGACTATATATCAGAATAGTCGAGCTGTGGTGCCGGTAGTTGATAGATTGACCCACGAATAGATTTTCGGGTCTATGTATTTAAAGACAAATCTTTTACATTATTATACGGAGATATTTTTGGTATCTGGATTTTACCTATTTATGGATAAGTTATTAATAGAATTGTTTTAAATTTACTTTAATAGTTAATTCAAATAGACAAAAAGAGTTTGCAGCAGAAAAAGTTTAAAGTGCAACATAAAATATTTTTTGTAATTGCAAATAATACATTTTGTGGTTTACATGCTTTGGTATACTAGTAGAGGCATCGTAATTTGGTTTATTTTAAAGTCGACATTCACCATATTGTCAGCATTACTAATTGTGTAAGTAAATAAAAACACCCTTTTAGTGTTTCATGTACAATCCAGTCCATAAACCTTTGTACCATAGAACCCCCATGTATCTTTAACAAAAACCGCCGTAGAATAAAATTATACCAAATAAATACAAACTGCATAGCGATTTTTAATAAAAACGATCCTAAACGCCCGCCCCGCCTACTTCTTAAGCAAGTATGGTGGATTTTAATATAGTAAATACATAGCGCTAACAAACACCGCAGCAAACGGGCTATACACCGAATCTTTCAAAAATCCCGCTGTAATTTTTTTTGCAATATAAAATTGAATATTAATTTTAAAAAATATTTTTTCTGCGATATCTAGCCCATCAACCAAAAATCAAAAAAAGAAATTAGGAACATAACGCAACACAAAATGGCTTTCTTTTATCTTTGGACAGTCCACGAAGGCTGAGGCCTAAGTACTAACGTATGGTGGGTGTCTTCAGTGTGGTGAGAGGAGTTTGCTCACACGGGACTTAAATATTTGGAGGCTGAGAAAAAAGGAAAAACTTCTGCGTGTAGCAGGCTTTAGGTTGGTTGGCGGCAACATCCTGGATGAGCGAACAGACCAGATGATTCCCCAATACTCATTCAACAAAAACTCCGAGATAAAAATTCCAGATCGAAGTAAGTGGCAGCAACCCGATCTCCCCGAGACGGTTGGGGACATCATCTGGTATACGGATGGTTCCAAAACCGAGCAGGGATCTGGAGCGGGCATGTACAGTGAAATGAGGAATTCACAATTCTCCATTCCACTAGGAACACACAGTACTGTATTTCAAACAGAAATATATGCTTTACTGCACTGTGCAAAAGAAAATAACAGGAGGGCTTACAAAAACAAGCGGATCTGCAAATAACAGATAGTCAGGCTTTACTAGGGGCACTAGTAAACCCCAAGAGTGACGCCCAAGCTGACATGGGAATGCCAAAATAACTGGAGGTCCTGGGAGAACGCAACAGGGTAACTCTCCTGTGGGTACCAGGACATTCGGGGATAGAAGGCAACGAAAAAGCGGATGAACTAGCAAGACATGGATAATCCACACCATATTTTGGACCAGAACCTGCCCTTGGAGTGACCAAAACCACAGTACGGAGGCAAGCCAGGGAATGGATCCGAAACAAACACAAGGAATACTGGGAGAACCTCGGTAGAATAAGACATGGAAAGGGCTTCATAAGGGGCCCATCCAAAAGAACGAAGGAAGAACTACTCAGACAAGGTAACTTCGCATAACAGTAGGGTTGCTAACAGGGCAGGATAACCTAAGGGGGCACCTACACAAGATAGGCTCATACAATGGGAACCCAAGTTGCAGAATGTGCGACGAGGGGGAAGAAACAGCCTACCACATACTGTGTAATTGTGAAGCGTTAAATCACAAAAGACAGGCATTATTTGGGCAATCGAAAATGAGCCCACAGGAATATATCAACCAACCAGTCTTGGGGTTATACAGACTTGTAGAAGGAACAAGACTAATGAAAGGATTGATATAAAAGACAATGGGAGATTAGGCACAAAAAGTCCAAGAGGCTGCGCTGCCTCCGGTAGTGAAAGACGGCTCCCAGGAAGAAGAAGAAGAAGAAGAAGCAGTTTTCATTGTCTGGAGTTGAAAAATAAAGAGCTTTTTAAGAGATGAGAGAGGTCTTCAGTGTTTTATATTTAAATTAAATAATATGTTTAATATGATACATTTTCTTGTTCATTAGTTACTCGTAGCTTATCCTTTTTGCCTTATAGACCAACTTTTAAACGTAAAATTTTAGGATAAACCTTTTAATGGTAATATAAATAAGACATTATATATCTCAAACTCAATATTAACCATCATATTTAGTACCAAAAATAGCTCGTTTTGCATACTTTACTTTTCTAACAAGCACTATTGTTTGCTTGAAATACTATCACGATTAAATATTATTTACAAACCAGATTTGTTTCTAAAATAATAAAGCAATATTATTGGTAAAATTTATTTTAGCGATGTATTCCTGAATTCGAAAATGCTGCCTTTAACATGGAAATGGAAGCAACAAATACATGTGGTGAAGTGGGTGAACAAGAGTATTGTATCCAGACTGGCGTTACAGGTCTTCGCAAATCCTGCGAAATTTGTTATCCGGGCCAGCATCATTCTAGATATCTTACCGATTTCCATAATGTGGATAATCCAACTTCCTTTGGGAATCAGAACAATGTTGGAAGGCATTCAGTGGCCTAATCAGGTTAATCTTACCCTTCGGTTTGGTAAGTAAAAGCGAAATTGTTTGTTAGTTCTAAAAGATAAATTAACATTGTTAAATTATACCTCAAAAAAGTTATTTATATATATATATATATATATATATATATATATATATATATATATATATATATATATATACATATTATTCTATTGTCATTATTCAGTATTTATAGAATGATAATGTAAAATTGTTTCTTATGTCTTCAGCAAATGCGTTCGTTTTGCAACAAATAATGAAAGTAATTTTTTGGTTTGCATGTAATACTAAGAAAGTTTAAAGGTGTATGGGTGTATGGAAGGCCAATGCTGTAGAACAAAATTGTCCAGGCGTGCAGAGCAGCGAGAATAGGAAAATCGTAGGGCGTTATTAAAGAACATAACGCCCTAGGGCCTACAAATTTACCAATAAATAAACAATAAATTATCTTTATTTAAGCATTTATTACGAAAATACAAACATACTTACACAATAGACTTATCGTAATAAAAATTATTTTTTAAAGTAAAACGTACAATTTTCAAACTGATCGGAAAATTCCACATTTCCATACCCCACCGCAGGCGGGTTTCTTGAAGTAATACTTTTCCCAACTACAAGGGAAGCATTAGCCAATTGGGAGCTTTCACTATCACCCAGGTCCCCTTGTGCTATCGAAGAACTCTTCCAGCCTCCTGTCCTCATTAAGCTCTCGGAACTACCTCCCGCATCAGAATGAATTGTTGCCGCTGTACGTCTTAAACAATGACCTGTGTACGCCTTAGCATCAGGTAAACCCAAATATGTAGCAATCTTAAAGGGCATATTTCCAAATGTACTTTTACCTATAGGCTGCACAGTACATCGTTCATCACGATAGCACAAAAAAAAACCTATCAATAGGTGCACTTTTAGGTCGCAAAGACACATAGTCCCGAATTAACTTTGGTGCGCACATTTCACTGTCATCAGTAACCAAAAAGCTCCTTGCTTGCCCATTTTTACTTTGTGAAATGTCAATAAATATATTCTGACCCATATCACGCACATCGGAAAACTTCATTTTCACAAGCTGTCTCTTCTACAAGCTCCAAATACACCTATCACTAATGCAACTTTATCTCCCAAATATTTTTCAGTCGGCGCTTCTTTCAAAAGCGAGTCAGAACCTTCGACTTTTTAGGCTGATAATTTCTCCCAAGTTGCTTTAGGAACTGTTGCAGAGAAATCAACTTTTCATTACTTCTTATCTTCTTATGGACTATTAATTCTTTACGTAACATTAAAAACTTTTTCCAAAGGGAATTTGGAGAATATGACTCTGACAAATCTTGAAAATAAGCCATCAAAACAGTTTCGTCCACACGGTCCACGCAGTGTTCCGTCAGCCAGGCCTCAAAATGGAAATATTCTTTCTCGTAAATCCGCCTAGTTTTTCCTAGCACAAGCGCATGCTCAGCTTTAGCAGCTTTCACTAAAATATCTTGGGGGAGATGGATATTTTCCACTACTTCGGACATTTTTATGCCTCAATCACAAAATTATTTTTTATGAGCTGTCTTATTGACAAATAACTTACGACCATGGTTACCACAATTACGTTTCGACAATGTTTTCAGGTAAATGCTAGTACTTGATTTGCTTTAAACTAATACATTCAAAATTCATTAAAATTTTTCTCAAGAATATTTAGTCGGACATTAAACGTTGAAGGCACCACGGGTATTAAGGATAATAACGCTTTCGGTCAACGTATATCCCTAGGGCCAAAGGCCCTCGGGAAACACACCATCGATCTCAAGCGTTATTATCCTTATAATACCCTTGATACCTTAATAACTATAACAACACGATTTTTTAAAATAAATATCAAACTTTGTATGATGTATGATGAGTTTCATGTAATTATCACGAATTCTCTGATAAAAGAAGGGCAAAATAGTGTAAAAAGAACCAATCTAATTATCATATTTAATAATTGATATCTAAAAAATAAAAGGTTGAAGAAAAACACTTACTTTAGATTTGTAACCAGCGCTTCTGTATGCAAAAAATCATCGACATCGGCAAGGGTCAAGAAAAGTAAAAACTTACCTTAATTTGAACTTTGTGTTTTAGGGTAGTAAAATATTTTATAAATTTATAATTTGTATAAAATTACAATAAAATAGTGTTACCTCATGCAGATAACATAAACAAATTTAACAAGAAGTATAGAATTTTTTACATAAGAATTTTTTTTATATCGTCAGACAGTCCACCAAGGCTGAGGCTTCAGTACTAACGTACCGGTCAAGCAATGTTAAAAAGGGATGCAATATCATTCGGAAATTTTTCCTTTAGTTGTTCTATGGCCTCGTTGACTGGTACCATGGTGAAGAGGGACACAACGTCAAAACTGACAAGAATGTCTTCTGGATTGCCTTGATGTTTCTTATTTTGTGTGAAGTGTGTCGAATCCTTAATATACGTCTCTGTTTGTCCAATATAAGGTTGCAGTAACGATGTTAAATATTTGGCCAGCTCATGGGTGGGTGACCCGATGGCGCTGACAATCAGTCTTAACGGTGCATTTGGCTTGTGTATTATATCAGGGCTTCAGATTTTGTTAGTGTCCTTTGCATGGCAGGCTCTATTGACGATGATTTAAAAAGGCTATTGGTCTTTCTAAAAATGCTTGCAGTGGGGTCTTTCTCAATTTTTTCTTAATAAGGTGGGCAGTATGTAAGAACCAGAAACATCAGGTAGAAATACCAATAGACCACAGCAAATAAGCCCGGTATCCCGGAAAACCCATTTAATGTAGTTAAAATCGGCCGTGAAAGCTTACACACTTCGAAGAAATGGGTATATTTCTATAGCGCGCTGCGGTGAGTTTATTTCTTACAGATTATAAAATTCCCCAAAAAGGACCATTTGATAGCAGACAAAATAAACTTTCCGATGTTTACTGCCATTGTTTTTAAAATTATGAAATGCGCAAAAAGCAAAAAACACTTTGAAGCATCTCTCTAAACAAGGGCCGTCAAGAAATTAAATAGTTGTCAGTGCGCGGTTAAACAGAAACGCACGTGGACTATTTCTGCCAGCAACTGTGTACTCATCTTTGAAATAGGGCCGCAGTTATTAAGCTGCGGCAACTAAAAATTCGCCTGTGCGTGGGGACGCATTCAATACCATGTGTTTTATTCGAACTTCGTTAAACGAACTAAATACGTAGTTGCTAGTGCGCGGAAGGCCCCAAAGCGATACCAAGACGTGTACACATAGTCGATACAAGCCGCAACAAGTCTGATCTCGCTCCAATTCTTTAAAATGTATCCAGGCAAATTTTTTCTCCTATTAAATATTTAACCGGATCGAAATCCAACTGAGAGCGTATCTATATAGAGTGGACCTATAGTGTGAATCAAGCTTTATAGTTCTATTTATTTAGAGAATATATTTTTTAGGAAAAGCATTTGATATTACCTATATCCGTATTTGGTTCTACTCACCAAGACCTGAAAGCTTCTATATTTCAAAAAGGACTACTTCAGATGGGCCTTGGATACCTTTCCAGTATTATAGGTAAGAGGTGGTAAACTTAAAAATAGATAATAAATTAAAAGACTTATTTAAAGAAATTACAAAACATTCTCCTATCTAACTCGTTTTAGGTTTAGGTTTAGGTTTAAAGTGAGTGGACTTTTTACGCCCTCCACTGCGACCGCTCGGTCTATTGTGGCTCACACCTTTTTATATTTCTCCCAATAGTATCAGACTTCTAATGAATCCGATATCAGATTGGGAGAGAGTTCTTACATCTTCTCTTACTCGTGTCGCTACCGGACACGAGCACACTATGTTTTCTGGTGTCCCTGTCTCCTGGAAAGTATGACGAGCAGACGATTAGATCCGTCATGCCCTTTTCCCCCGGTCTAGTGACGTGGGTAGCTACCAGGTTCTTGTTACAGGAACCAGATGTTCTTTTTGGGGCCGTATCTCCGGCCTTTCCCTATAAAAACGGTCCTATCCGCTTTCTGTTTAAAGCCAGGGAACCCTTTTTTCTATAAAAGCTTTTCTGTCCGCCTTCTGTTTGGATTCAGGGATCCCTTTCTAAGCACCTATTTGTTCGGGATGGATTAGCCCTTTCCCGTAAAACGACAGAGCACCTTTAAAACTTCCCCGAGGCCCACCCTCTTCTTGAAACGGATTTATCCGTTTCGGTCAGAGCACCTTTGTCACTTTTTTCCTGTGAAAGCGGTTCTGTCCGCTTTCTGTTTGGAGCTAGGAAAGTAATAGTAATAGTCCACCACGGTAGAGCCCCGCATTACCGCAGTAAGGCTAGATGAGAGGTTGCCCCGTATCTCAGAGGCACCGTTATAGACACCTGTTTAAGGCACAGGATGTCATTCACTCATCAGTAAGTTATGCTAACATCTTGAGTTAAGCCTTGTGTTCGTCTTAACTTCGGATCCCGTTCCATACGCTGTATGAAGAGTTGCCGATAACCATCAACTCTAGCGTATGTTCCAAAAGAGCCTACTGGTCCCAACCACGACAACGACGTGCGAACACACACTCGTACCCCAATAAACTACCTAATAAATTAATCTTTACCAGCTCTCCAGTAAGGAACCCAGAACCAATTATTAAAGCCATAAACTTTTTATTATTCTTTTCCTTACACAAAACAAATTTCTAACCAAATAGCAAAGCTATTTCAACAAGAAGCTTTAATAAAAATAGTCTATTACATAGATAATTAGTGGGGACAGTTTTCAGTAAATTAAAAGACAAAGACGATGTTAATAAGACATCAAATGTGGTATATAGTATTCCTTGTTCTTAGTGTCATGTATATATAGGACAAACTTCCAGGGATCTAAAAGATAAAATTACGTCACATAAAAATGACTGTAGACTTAATAAAAATGCATGTGCGGTAGCTGAACATAAAAATCAATCGCCTTTTAATTTAAGCCAAGCAAAGGTATTGTATAGTGCAAGTAGCTGTTAAAAATGGCAAAAATATTTTTTCAACCCAAATCAATGAACAAAAGAACAGACAATAATTTAAGAGTCATTTATTCCAATGCCTTAACTCTAGCAACTAATACAAGCCACGATAACAATAATTTAACCTCTTTTTATAATTCAAATTAAATATTCTTTACAAGTATAAGAAAATACAATTTCATATTATTTCTTTCTCTTAACATAACCTTCCAACCACACGAATATCAGCTGGGGTATATGGTTGACAGACATATTTATTTCATGTGACAGGTGTTATCTGTTCGCCGGTATCCATAGCTGCTTAAGATCAATTCCTAATTCAATTCACTGGCAATGGATCGAATTAAAAGTAGTTTACTAAAAAAATAATATCTTGAATTGCAACTTTTAGAAAGGAAAATTAAAAAATCAGCAAAATTTTTAACCTACAGTTAACAGTTAATCAAATTAAAGTAAGTTAGGTTAATAGACACCACGTCAAAATTAAAGTTGCAGGTTTTCTCAATTTATTTTTCATAAAAAGTACTTTTAAGACAATAGTGGCTGAAACTATTTATTCATGTATTCGTTTTTTTAGTGCCACCTGTCGTGATACATACGAACTACCAGACCAGACCTTTACTATAAGAGGTGAAGAAACTCGTGCCTTATGTACGTCTGAATATTCTGATATATCACCGCTAAGAGGAGGCAATGTCGCTTTTGGAACTTTGGAAGGCAGACCTTCAGCTTATAACTTTGATTCAAGTCCAGAGTTACAGGTAAGCTTCTTTTTTAATACAAATCTAAGATAAATATTATCTAGTAATGTAATAAGTATAGGGCCATAAAAATAAGTCAGCACTGTAAACGAATCAGGACATTTTTTATTTTTCTTTTTTTAACTTTCGACATTTTATAGTTTTAAAATAACGAAAAAGACGAATAACGTACCATCTGGAGTGGTCTCGAACTTCCCACTCTGTTTATGTCTTTTTCCCTAATATGTCAAAACTGTAAAACCTGTTGTCTGCAGAAGTTCCCCTCTACAAATACGATATCTTTAAGTGCGTATAATAATCTACATGTTACTTTATTTAAGACACCTACGGTATGTTTATGCTTAGGCTTTAAACCTTTCTGTCTTGTTTCGAGTTAAAGAAGTCTAGACAAATATATAGCACAGGAGATGAGGCATTTTGGCTAGGAATTTTTTTGTCCTGCATGGATTTACCTGAAATTTTCACAGAGGGTGGGAAATAGCCCAAGGATCAAAGTTTATATCATGCCGAGGTGTGCTTTTATCCTGGCGGTGGTTGCCGCCGCATCTTGGGGGTGGAAATTGTTTATTACATTTTAACTACAGGAATCGATAAAGAAAGTAATTTTAAGTAAAAAATGTTCTATAGATTTTTTTTTCGTAAAACTAGAATTTTTCGAGCTATTGAAAGTATTATATACGGCTTGTTAATGGTTAGCTTTTGTTCGTCAAATGTTAAATTTGAAAGATTCAAAGTCAAATAGCGGGAAAAGTTTGCATTTTTCAAGAAAAACATATAAGGTATTTTTTTAAGTATATAATAGGACCTTTCTTTTTAGAGCAAAAAAGTTTTCAGCATTAAAATAAGCGAGTTATAATAAAAATAAGGTCGATTTCTACTTTTTTGTACGAACCGATCATTAAAAACAACCCCCTAATTCCCCTCTTAATTAAAATAGATCTGTAACCTTATGCGATACTTTTTATATATGTATTATTAATACATTCCAGAAGTTTAACCGAATTAAAATTCTTAATTTTAGAAAAATTGGAGCTTAAAGTAAAAAACGATTTGCCGCAATTTTGTAAAAATTGCCATTTTCTTCAAAATAACTCCAATAATACTGGAGATACGAAAAAAATGCTAGGGTACGAATTATAGCTTTTTTGATAACAAAGACTTTTCGTTACATATATTTTTCTGTACAATAAATATTTGGCCAGATATGGTCATTTAAAGCCTCTATTTACGAGCGAGCACCATCTTATTCTAGCCCTTTAAACTCATGCCATTTTAAAAGTAGGGGATTAAAAAGGATTTAATTTACATGGACTTGTAGCTTTTAAAAAACTCTACAAAATGGTTTTTGAACAAACTTTCTATCATTAAAACTAAAAAGAAGCTATGTTTAAAAAACCAATCAACTTTTTTTTCGAAAAAGTCGAATAGCCCACTTCGGAGCATTATATTCTATAAAACCGGTATACTTTATACTTTTACCGGTATAATTTTTGTATGCAATTTTATTTTTTTTTCCTATTTATATCTATTATATTGGTTTATAAAAACTGCAATGTTGTAAGGGGTGGTTTTTAAGGATTGAAAATTTGTAAAAGCATAAAATGGGTAATATTTCAGGCAGTAATATTTTAAATTTTTAAATCTGTCAAGCTATTAATTTTTTGGGGATTAATCTTTTTTTTAATTAAGCTATAATAAGGGTTAATTTATATGGGTCGAAAAGTTGCGAAATTAGTACATATTTTAAGCAACATCATTCTAAAATTAAATCACTATGGTAAATTATTCATTTTTTAGGGTTAATATTTTTTTTTAATTTAAGCCCTAACAAGGGTTGATTTTTAGGGGTCGAAATATTTTAAAATTGTATTCTAAAGCATAAAACAATCATTAATCAACTAACCCAAACCAAATTTTACCCATCTTAAGGTTTAAAATGTTATTCTATAAGTTTTGACAATTATGGGTAGTTTTCACCCTTAAAAAACAAACAGCGCACATTACCATAAAATAAAATTTAAAGTAGAGGGTTAGAAGTGCCTATTTCCAATTTTTTATGCAAATCGATGCAGGACAAACAAATTGCAAGGTTTTGCCATTTTTAAGCTTCATTTCCGGGACTATAATTATTTATCGTCAAATCGTCTTTTTTTGCAAATCTCATAAGGGGTGGTTATTTTAAGGTTCAGTTATGGTAGTTAAATATTTATAATACCGTAAACTGTTAAAATATATTTTTTTCTACAATAAAAGCGTTATTAAATAGTTTTAAAATAAAAAAAACAATTTTTTTGGAATTTCGTTATTAAGGGTGTTTTTTAAGGGTTTAAACGTTAAAATATAATGTTGGATATAACTCACAACATAAAAATAGATTTATTCTACATATTTAGCTATGATTTTAATTTACATAAGGTCTATTTCTATGGTTTTTTAAATTTTTAGCATAAGGGGTGGTTTTTACCCCCTAAAAATAAAAAGCACACCCTAAGCATATATAAACTTTGATCTAGTGGGTTAAAGCAACTTAATTCCAAATTTTCATAAAAATTGAAACTGTACAAAAAAATCCGGAGATCAAACAGCTTTTTTCTCCCCATCCACTGTACTAATAAAGGGATATTTAAAACAACATCATGATAATTATTTTGGTTGCCAAGTCGTTTTCGGCAAATTTACAAATGACTATTCCACCAATTGAATATCCTATTCTACAAATAATAATTGACAACTTCACTCACGTATAAGTAACCGCATTTAAAAGTGTCAATTTGCCATTGTTTAAAAATAAAAAAGAAAAAATATAACTGGCTAAAAAATGGTTACTTTGTTGTCAATCGTGTCGTCAATCCTTACCTCAGTAATGACTGTATTTTATGGTGTTGATTAATTATTATTCCATTTATGCTCATTTGAGCTGGGTATATATTTTTCTTGGTTTTGAATACTTCATTTCAAAAATTTAACTCAACTTGTTTCTCAAAATCTCTTGAGCTTTGCTTTTATTATTTTGTAAAAACAGGTTTCGTTAAAATTCCAAAAGCAAGTACTATTCAAAACAAAGCAAAAAATAACCGGCTAAATCTGTGCACTTATGGTATTACCTATGTACAGGGTGGCCAGATAAGAATGCAAAGTGCTGTATTTTGGAAACTATTCGTCGTAGAGACTTGCTGTAAAAAAATTTATGACTAAAGTGGCCAAAAGAATACCGGAATACTGTGGAAAATATTTTCAGATTTCCAAGATGTTCGCCAGGGGGCGTAAGCGCCATCTTAAACTTTTTAAGTGATTTTTCACTGAATCTACCCAGTAAATGTTACCAAAAAATATATGCTTTTTAAAGCTTAGCTTTACTCCAGTAATTTTTGTTTAACACTTTGTGACTTATCTGTTAAAATAAAATGGTGGGGGGTTATCCAATGTTTTTTTAAATAAACAGCTGTAACTCTTAAACGACTGAACGTATTTTAACAAGCTTGGTCTCGTTGGAAAAAACATTTATTGCTCCATCAAATCCGTCTTATCTGTGATATGTCTAGTTATTAGTAATGCCGCTAGAGCGCGTTTTTTGATCTAATAATAGAAAATTGCAAAATTCTCTAAAAAATTAAATATGACTTTTTTTTCATAAAAATGTAGTGAAAAGATAGCTAAATAGGCCAGTGAAAACCGTATCTCGATATCTTAGTCGTAGTCTGAAATATCGAAGAAAGAAAAATTAAAATAAATTTACAATACTGCGGAGTGAGTGCAAAGGCATGGTTGAGCACATTTGGCTGAAATTTCAGGTAGAAAAGGAATCAATAATTGTTGGAAATTTTATAGACCGCCTGCATCCAACTGTCGGGAATTTTGATTTTGAAGAAATTTTAATTGACTTTTATGCAGATTCGAATTGTTTTTTGGGCGATTTTAACATAAACAATGGAGGCGATGCTCTGCACGTTGGACAGTTAAATAATATTTTGGAAACTTTTAACCTTTGTCAAGTTATTTCTGAACCAACCAGGGTTTCTCGTTTGAGCTGTTCCTGTTGACTTGGTTTTTGGATACAATATTGTACGGGAGAGTGGTATTCGAGATATTAAATCTCATTTTTCTTGTGTTAAAAATTAAACCTTGCGCCTGATGAGCCGCTCAATACTTCTACAAATTTAGAGACTGGATCGCATTAACATGGCTCAATTTCAGGCTGTTTGAAGGTGCTTCTTGGGATTCAATTTATCAAATAGAAAATATTGATGAAAAGGTTGTTTTTTTGACTGACAATATCTCAAAAATTTTTTGACAATCTCGCCATTAAAGTTAAAAATTGTTGGAAAAGACCAACAGTCCATGGATAACGAATAATATTAAATTTATGAAAAATCTTCGAAACCAGGCGCTACTTAATCTTTTTGGGACGCCCCCGCGATCCTTCTTTGGAATTACTATAAACATTAAGGAATGACAAACAAATGCTATAAGGGCTGAAAAAAGGGCATATTTAAATCAAAAATTTCAAAACTGTACCCCAAAAAAAAATGGGCTGAATTAAAAAAATTAAACATACTTAAAAATAAAAAATAAGAAAATTCCGGTCCCTAAAAAATGTCAATGAATTAAATTTTTTTTTTTCTCAAATAGCACAAAATAATAATAAACCTAAGCAAAAATTTGTTTTTTATGAAAAATTTATTGTTCAACGAAACTTTTTCATTTTCCCAAATTTGAAGAATAATCTATGATTATTCTTAATATTAAGTCCCAGGCTTTTGGGGCTGATAACTTAAACATTCCCAACCATGCTGTCCTTTTTTAATTCCTATATAACTCATATTATTAATAGTTGTCTTATAAACTCTTACTTTCCCAAAAACTGGAAACTTGCCAATGTTTTACCGGCTAAAGTGAATAACCCTACAGAATTTAATCAGCTGCGTTCAATATCAATTTTGCCAACCTTTTCCAAAAATTGGAGAAAGTTATAGAGTTACAGACCTCCTGTTATGTTTATGGATTTCACGTTATTGCCTAAACAATCAGGTTTTTTAGAGTGGGGTATGGTTGCTCCACTGCACTTTCTGATATTATGGATGATGTAGTTACTGCATTAGATTGGGCGAGGTAAATGTTTTGGTGCTATTAATTACACCAAGGCATTTGATATGATTGACCACAACGTTATGGTGTCTATTTTAAAGTACATTGGTTTTGAGCAGTCTGCAACTGCATTAATTTCTTCGTTTTTATCGAATAGAGAACAGCGGGTTTGTCTTGACGGTAACGTGTCTGAATTTTCCCCAAATCGATTTTTAGGGCAGTATACTTGGTCCACTTTTATTTAATATTTATACTTCCAATTTAGTAAAATCTCTTAAACACTGTAAATATCATCTTTATGCAGATGATACTCAAATATATGCTTCATTTAAAAAGTCTTGCCGAAATTATGACCAATCAAATAAACATTGACTTAGATAAACTTCTGCGGCGCTCGGAGGATCATTTGTTAAAAATAAATCCAACTAAATCAACCGCTATACTCTTTTGCAACGATAACGCGAAACCAATTGCAGGAAAATAAATAAAGTAGGTGACAATATAATTCCGTTTAAAACCCTGTAAAAAACTTAGGCCTAACTATAGATAACAAATTAAATTTTAATGAACTACTACTTTGTGTTTAAGAAGGGCATTTCAATGTTAAAAATAATTTACTCGATTGATTTTATCTTTCAGTAAAAATAAAGACATGCTTTGTGAACGCTGGTATTTTCCCATTTTTATTTTGCTGATCATTTGTACGGTCCTTTTTTGGATAGTCTGGATATAAAAGAATTAGAGGGCCAAAATTCTTTTCCTCAACTGATTTTTTGGAATCAGACGTAGGCAAATAATTTCACCAAATAACCCGAATTGGGGTGGCTTAACATGGGCGGGGGAAACCTTCCCTTTCCTTGTTTTTTACAAATTTTAAAATTTAAATGCCCCCCTTACTTTGTCAAAAAATAAAATAAGGGGCTATTTCATAATTTGAAATTGTAGGTTAAATTTACTTACAATAATCACATAATAGAGAAATATTTAAAAAATCATTCTCCTACCAAATTGCTTTGCTAATAAATAAATTTAAGGTTATGGAATTTTCCTCGTCAGTAGCCCGTTTAAGAAAAAATGCGATCCACTTTGCTGACAAATTAGAATACATTACACCCGTATTAACCTCCCCCATCCTCCTTTTCCCCTTAATTCTTCTTCTTTCTCTTTGTCTATCCTTTTTACTTCTCTTTCTTTTTTCTCTTCTTTTTTTATTTCTTTTTTTATTTACCACTCTTTTTTTAAATTTTCTTTTTTTAATAAAATAGTTATATATTTATATGTTTTTGGGCTCAGCTTTCTTCTTAGGGGCAAGCTGATGTAGCCCTTTATTAAACAATTTTTATTGTTAAATTGTTGAATATGTTTTTTTTTGGAATAAAACCATTTATTTTATTATTACTATTATTATTATTATTATATTTAGTTATCATATAACTTTAATAAGACGCTATTACACCGATATTTTTGTTATCTATTTGTCTTTTTTTAAGGTTCAATGATAAAATGTCTTAATTTAATAATTTTTAAATAATTAAAATATTCTTTGTTCAAAAAATTAAAAAAAAGCGTAGAGGCATAATAAAAAAAAAAATTTCCGAATTTTAAATAAAACGAATGCTTCCTTAAATGCCCCCGAACTGTTTTCCCTCACACTTAATACATTTTTGGGGCCGCTTATGCGTGGAATTCAACATCTTCAATTTCTGCTCTTGACAAGCTTAAGGCCCTTTTATTCGTATTTTCATGTCGTTTTCGTTGTTGGTTGGGTTTTGGGAAACAATATC